>JBBPBX010032358.1:0-33936 GCA_038048925.1 Garcialebias charrua | reverse complement strand
TGTATGTATGTATGTATGTATGTATATATATATATGTATGTATGTATATATATATATATGTATGTATGTATGTATATATATATATGTATGTATGTATGTATATATATATTGTATGTATGTATGTATGTATGTATGTATGTATGTATGTATGTATATGTATGTATGTATGTATGTATGTATGTATGTATGTATTGTATGTATGTATGTATGTATGTATGTATGTATGTATGTATGTATGTATGTATGTATGTATGTATGTATGTATGTATGTATGTATGTATGTATGTATGTATGTATGTATGTATGTATGTATGTATGTATGTATGTATGTATGTATGTATGTATGTATGTATGTATGTATGTATGTATGTATGTATGTATGTATGTATGTATGTATGTATGTATGTATGTATGTATATATATAGTCCCTGACTTACGAACAAGTTCCGGACCTACGGACCATACTGATGATTTTGGCATACAGCTCATGAAAACCCCAAATTCCTGTCTCAAAAAATTAGCATATTTCTTCCAACCAATAAAAGAAAAGTGTTTTTAATACAAAAAAAGTCAACCTTCAAATAATTATGTTCAGTTATGCACTCAATACTTGGTTGGGAATCCTTTTGCAGAAATGACTGCTTCAATGCGGCGTGGCATGGAGGCAATCAGCCTGTGGCACTGCTGAGGTGTTATGGAGGCCCAGGATGCTTCGATAGCGGCCTTAAGCTCATCCAGAGTGTTGGGTCTTGCGTCTCTCAACTTTCTCTTCACAATATCCCACAGATTCTCTATGGGGTTCAGGTCAGGAGAGTTGGCAGGCCAATTGAGCACAGTAATACCATGGTCAGTAAACCATTTACCAGTGGTTTTGGCACTGTGAGCAGGTGCCAGGTCGTGCTGAAAAATGAAATCTTCATCTCCATAAAGCTTTTCAGCAGATGGAAGCATGAAGTGCTCCAAAATCTCCTGATAGCTAGCTGCATTGACCCTGCCCTTGATAAAACACAGTGGACCAACACCAGCAGTTGACATGGCACCCCAGACCATCACTGACTGTGGGTACTTGACACTGGACTTCTGGCATTTTGGCATTTTCTTCTCCCCAGTCTTCTTCCAGACTCTGGCACCTTGATTTCCAAACGACATGCAAACTTTGTTTTCATGTGAAAAAAGTACTCTGGACCACTGAGCAACAGTCCAGTGCTGCTTCTCTGTAGTCCAGGTCAGGCGCTTCTGCCACTGTTTCTGGTTCCAAAGTGGCTTGACCTGGGGAATGCGGCATCTGTAGCCCATTTCCTGCACACGCCTGTGCACGGTGGCTCTGGAATCGGCCCTTCTCCACAATCTTCCTCAGGGTCCGGTCACCTCTTCTCGTTGTGCAGCGTTTTCTGCCACACTTTTCCCACAGACTTCCCACTGAGGTGCCTTGATACAGCACTCTGGGAACAGCCTATTCGTTCAGAAATTTCTTTCTGTGTCTTACCCTCTTGCTTGAGGGTGTCAATGATGGCCTTCTGGACAGCAGTCAGGTCGGCAGTCTTACCCATGATTGCGGTTTTGAGTAATGAACCAGGCTGGGAGTTTTTAAAAAACCTCAGGAATCTTTTGCAGGTGTTTAGAGTTAATTCGTTGATTCAGATGATTAGGTTAATGGCTCGTTTAGAGAACCTTTTCATGATATGCTAATTTTTTGAGACAGGAATTTTGGGTTTTCATGAGCTGTATGCCAAAATCATCAGTATTAAAACAATAAAAGTCCTGAAATATTTCAGTTGGTGTGCAATGAATCTAAAACGTATGAAAGTTTCATTTTTATCATTACATTATGAAATACTGACCTTTATCACAATATGCTAATTTTTTGAGAAGGACCTGTATATATAAAGGTCCCACACTCTTGCAGTATTCTAAACAATGTTTCTAAACTCTGAACGTTCTAAAAGAGCACTACATGTCATGATTTTAGCTCTCTGCCTCGGCTGCTCTCGGCCACGTCCACTTCTCCACGACAAATTAGAAATCAGCTGATCAGCTGAAAGAGGGAGCACCGGAGCTGTGGGCTGCACACAGGCTGTCGGATGAAGCTTTTTCTGCAGTGTTGTCTGCACAAATGTGCAGCAGGTGCTAAATCTTCTCCAGGACATCCATGTAAAAGAGATTGATGATCTCAATGGATTTTATTTTCTGGTAATATACAGGTATAATTATAAATCCATCCATCCATCCATTTTTTTCCTCTTATCCGGGGTCGGGTCGCGGGGGTAGCAGCCTAAGTAGGGAGGCCCAGACTTCCCTCTCCCCAGCCACTTGGGCCAACTCCTCCGGGGGAATCCCAAGGTGTTCCCAGGCCAGCCGGGAAACATAGTCCCTCCAGCGTGTCCTGGGTCTTCCTCTGGGTCTCCTCCCAGTGGGATTATATTATTTTTACAAATCATTTAAAATAATGTATTTAAAATAAAAATTCCATATCAATTGAGCAGCTTAACCATCAATCAGCCAATTGTGTGTCATGTCCAATCTTATTTTGAAAAAGCGCGATAGAGCGAGTCTATAAAAAAAAACGTGAAGTAGTGAGGTGCCATTTTACTTCCAAAGTTGTGGGTATTTTCAATCGCTCTAAATTTTTAAAAAATAGATTATTGCACAGGAACTGTGTATTTGTGAATTGCAGTTAATTTTTTATCTTGTGGAAGGCAAAATGTGTGTATTTAGTTTTATTTTTGACATTCAGATGCTGCTTCCAGAGAGAATCCGCAGGGAGAACAACAAGATGTATGAAGAAGTGGAGATCCCACCCAATGAAGCCATGCCAGTTGGCTTTGAAGAGAAGCCCGTCTACATCTCTGAGCTGGATGAGGTCAGTGCCACGGTGTTCCTGTGTGTAGCCACTCTATACATATGAGCGTATTTCTACACCATAGAATGACATTACTGAGATTGTTTGGATGAGATGAAACAGTACATTGTTAATTTCTTTAACCTATTTATCATAAAGCAAGTTTAGAGGTTCAGTAAGAAGTGATAGCCCAGACTGGGTTTGGAGGAAACTGTCTCGTACGTCTTCTTCAGTATGAACACTAGGAGTTACCTGCATGTCTGTTCACTTAACACAAGTTTGATGATGCCTTCACATGTTCATTCAAGTCACAAAATTAAAACCATTTACTTGAAGTTGACCCTCCTTGTCAGAAACTGTTATTTTTATTTTAGTATTTAAAATGACATCATTATTAAATCTGTATTGGTATGTTCTCAACAATCTACCGGTAGTCACCATAAAATGTCTCCAGATTGAGATTGTTCAAAGAGCTATTTACAGTACT
This sequence comes from Garcialebias charrua, assembly GCA_038048925.1. NCBI lineage: Eukaryota > Metazoa > Chordata > Actinopteri > Cyprinodontiformes > Rivulidae > Garcialebias > Garcialebias charrua. Next base: position 30,610 of record JBBPBX010032358.1, on the reverse strand, counting down.
TAAGATATTAATTGTTTTTAATCTTTCAACACAACCAATATAAAGTTCCTTGCAGGAATACAATTTTAAACAAAATGGTAAAAAAAGGGAAAATATGGACAATAATAAAACATACTGTAATTGTATGTAAGACAGTGCTATCTAACTTCAATTAAAGTAGGCCATATATAAAAATCAGCAAAGGTTTGTGGGGTACACATAATTATTACTGAAAATGTTGTAATGTAGCAAAGAAGTTTTACAGAAATGAGAGTGGTCCACCGAGGCTTTTAATTGTGCAACTTACAGTTCAGAAGTTGGAAAATGCTAAACCTTCAATGACAGCATGACTGTAGATGGTCATGTCAGAGTATTTTTGTATTTCATACATACCCTTGTTAACACTTTGTAATTAAGAGGGCCAAGGCTACATATGCACAGAGGATCCAGGGTCAATTCACCTCTTAAGAGACTATGTGGAGGGGCATTAAGTGTATAACAGATTATAAAAGCAGGAATGAACAATGCTGTAGTGACCCATCTCTGCCTGATGCCCTCAACAAGTTCTATGCACGCTTTGAAGACTCGAACAGACCACCCAGCACCAGATTCACCTCATCACTGGAAGAAGAGCATCTCAGCGTGACCTCAGCCGAAGTAAGGAGTACTTTCAGGAGGATTAACCTTCACAAAGCAACCGGCCCAGACAACATCCCCGGTAAGGTGTTGAAAGAATGTGCCGATCAGCTCTGCGATGTGCTGGCCGACATCTTTAACACCTCACTTGCCCTGGAGACAGTTCCCACCTGCCTGAAGACCGCCACCATCATCCCAGTCCCAAAAAGCTCAAGTGACTGGTCTGAATGACAGTGGCCCTCACCCCGATACTGTAGTCGCTAAATTCTTTGAAAAACTGTTCATGGCCCACATCAAAACAATCATCTACATCAAAAAAAGGCGTTCAATACAAGATCAACTGGACTTTATTTGTTACAGAAGACGTTTCGACCTCTATCCAGAGGGCTTCATCAATTCTATGAACAGACTGTGTGCACGTGGAGTTATAACAGTCTTAGGAGTCACACACCAACCTATATAAATTGCAAGCTGAGGTAACACATACATGTAAATTGACAAATCACACCTTAACAGTAGGAGTTTCCTTGAGGTCTCTGACAGGACACACAACTGTATGTAAATTGACAAATCATCAACATCAACAAGGACCTTCACCAGTACGCATAGCACGAGAATTGATCAACAGAGGATGCCATCTCCTCTGTGGTCCACACTGCTCTCACCCACCTGGAGCAGAAGGACTCCTATGTCTGCCTTCAATTCCATGATCCCCCAAACACTGATGGACAAACTATTCACACTAGACTAAGCCCCTCCATTTGCAAATTGGTCCTAAACGTCTTAATAGACAGACCACAGTCAATGAGGATCCATAACTTCTCCTCTTCCACCATAACCCTCAGCACTGGTTCCCCTCAAGGATTTGTGCTGAGCCCTCTCCTGTTCACTCTGCTCACAAATGATTGTGCAGCTACCCATCCAGGTTGTCATATTATAAAGTTTGCAGATGGTACAATGGTGGTGGGATGTAGCTATAGGCAGGAGGTGGAACACCTGGAGAGCTGGTGCAAAGAGAATAACCTTCACATCAATGTGAAGAAGACAAAGGAGATGATTGTGGACTTCAGAAGGAACAAACACACCCACACCCCACTGAACATAGGGATCTGCAGTGGAAGTGGTCTCCAGTTACAAGTACTTGGGTGAACACATGAACAATAACCTCAGCTGGAGCAACAACACCACCAGCCTGATCAAGAAAGCTCACCAGAGACTCTACTTCCTCAGGCGGCTGAGAAGAGCTGGTCTGGGAAACTCAGTCCTCACCTCCTTCTACAGGTATGTAGTGGAGAGCATCCTATAATCCAGCAGCAATCTGTGGCATGGAGGTTGCACAGCTGCAGAAAGAAAAGCTTTGCAGAGAGTGGTGAAGGTTACACAGAAGATGTTGGAGTCAGCCTCCTCTCAATCTACCCGAGTGAGGTAACCACAGGACGCATGGCAAGTCCCACTGCAGCCTTCGCCTCCAAGGGGTCCAAAAACTAATCCTAGCACTCCGGTATTACCCGTAGTAACATGGACAGTTCAAATTAAAACTGTGATGAGGTTATTCACCCAGATATGTTAACGACCTCCTATTTGCATGTCACACCCATAATAATCACCCTACCTAGCAGCTGAGGTTAGGTCGTGCTTCACGAGGAAACATGCATTCACGACCGTTCACCTCTTCATTAGAATTGCTGTTGTTACTGATCTGGTTGTTTTTAGAATCTAGGCGTAAGATTCATGGATGTTGTTTATAATCATAGCTAGGAAACCCTTAAAAACCTCCTAATTTCTGTTAACATTGAACCAAGCTCTCCATTTCCATGAATACAAGGGGATGAAATAATGATCCAGAGTTTTACATTTTGCTTTGCTTTAATTAATGATTTGTACGGGAAACAACATCAAGTACAATCCAATACAATGATTACATTCGATTATATAGCAGATACATAATAATTGAAGAGTTGTTCAGTGGTTGAGTTGGAATCCAAGGGTCAAACAGTCCAACTGACCGGGTGTTTCCTTGCACTGAGGAGCTCTGAAAGGGCTGTACGAGTCTCTAGAGTTCTTGCCAGCTTCACATGGAGAACCTTAACTTTCCATTAAGCCGGGCCACGCCCTGGAGCCCCAGGGCCGTGTCAATGCTCCAAAACATTCTAATACCCCTCAATTCAACATCAACGAACAACCCAAGCCAAAATTTCTTATTTATCGCAACTCTCTGACAACATTCAGCGGTGCTGAGCAGATAACCCCAAAATGTAACCAATACTACCACCTGGCATGCAATCAAGTGTGCTGTTGCGGTAATCTGATGTAAACTTTGTTAAAGGACGATAATCGGCAAACGTCTCCTTACTATCATGTTGTTTGAATTCCTGTGAACTCCTTTAGAAGGTATGGAGAAATCACCTCTCCCCTGGCAAGGGTAGGAGGAAACGCCTCAAGCTCAAAATAGCTTTTCCAAATTTGAAGAAACGGAGTGGATCTGATTCGAGTGGAAAAATAAAAAGTAACTCCTAGTCTGTCCAAAAGAAGTCCTTTTCGAATCGTCCAAATCCGCAGCAGCTAAGGGCAGTCTAACGTCGTCCGGTCTCGTCCAAACTCCAGTCTCTATTCAGCATTATTTCATCAGATCATTGATTATTTATAGACTATGCCAAATCTGTTTCCCCCCCCAAAGGATGGTCCTTAGACAGATGTGTCTCATTTTTCTATGGAATCTACGAGATACGATTACATCAGATTTTCATGCATATTAAAACGGGGTGTTACTTTGTCTCGGACACTTGACCCTGGTTTGGCCACTTATACTTTTGCCACGTATGCTTAGAACAAACTGTTCTGTTCAGCTACTTTTGCAAGTTCCTTGTTCTTTTATCTGGCTTTAGGTCACAGAGTTCTTTATCATTCAGGGGTCATCTCTATATCTGATCATAAAACTGTTAGATATCACATAACATTACATTGTACAGTCAGTATCATAAATGGTTAGAATTTTAACTCTTGATTATCTTTATTAGTTTGCTCTAGATCAGTGGTTCTTTTATTTACACTTAAGGAGTTACTCTAAGGGAATTACATCTGATTTCTTCTGAAAATGTGTGCTTCTTCCTCCTTCCTTTTGTCCTTCAGATAGCTGTTGTACACTTTGAGCTTAAAAACTCACACACACGTTCTGCTGGGGTCTACTAGTCAAATGGCCACATATGTTTTTACTTAAGCCAAGGAACACGCACACACATTCTTACGTGTCCCCAGGTTATGCTGGAGAACTCAGTCCCTGCTCTGAAGTACATGTGTTATTACTTAACGTAAGCCCAATTGTACGCACACACATTCCTGAAGGATCCCCAGGTTGCTCTGCAGAAAGTCATCACTTCTTAAGGGCTCAGAATCTTTCAGCCCTTCTGATTTCACCCAAAAGTTGCACGTATTGACACCCCCTCCGTGAAATCAGTCTGTACTCCTTATCAAGCTTTAAGCCAATCGTCGTCATCTGCCGTATCCACACTCAAGATGTCCTCATAGTAGTCCAGGACAATTGGCTCCTCGCAATTCAGCACATGATCCTCAGTATCACTGGGCCCACAACTGTCGTCCTCGTCAGAAATGTCCCAAGAATCCAACACTTGCAAGTCGTTCAGGTCAACATCCTGTGTACTGTCCGGTTGGGCTGTGGTCATCTCCTGGGACCACGGGTTGATGGAGGGATGTTCGTCCTCAACCAGTGGCTGAGCTTGATAGTTGGTAGTCTCGATTAGTTGAGAAAGTGGGGCCTCTTCAGCCACGGGAGACCCAACAGGGGTGATGAGTTCTACGACGGGCCACCCCCTATCAGGTTGGGCAGATGCATCCTCATTCATCTCCTGCTATTGGGATTGCTCCTGCGTCGGCTCTTCAGGGTTTGTGTCCGACCCCTCAGGGCTATTTGGATCAGGAGGGTTGGATCCCTCGGGACTAGTCTGATCAGGAGGGTCGGATCCCTCAGGACTAGTTGGATCAGGAAGGTTGGATCCTTCAGGACTAGTTGGATCAGGAGGGCCTACCTCATTGCACATGAAGTGGTCAAGGTAGACCTCCAATGTAGGTAGGTCATGGGCGACCGTGGCGTAGTGGTAATGGCAGTCGTCCCCCGATCGGAAGGTTGGTGGTTCGAATCCCGGTTCCCCACACCATGTGTTGTTGTGTCCTTGGGCAAGACACTTAACCCCGAGTTGCTCCCAGTAGGACTGGAAAGCAACTTGCATGGTAGTCTGCCGCTACCGGTATATGAATGTGTGTAGCACTTTGAGATTTTCACTAATGAAAAGTGCATTATAAATTGAATTCATTATTATTATTATTATCCAATGTTTACAATTCAGGGCATTCAAGGGTGAGGATGGGTGGCTCCGGGGAGGCCATCCTCACATCCATGGGTTCGGTTTTGGGCTGAGCCTCTGTGATCTGTGGGTCAGAAGGACCAGCTGCCGGTTCCTAGTGTTGGACCGTCTTTGTCAAGGGTGGTGCCAGTAAGATGTTAGTACCAGGACTTACGTCCAAGGCTTGAGTTGCTAGCATCACCGGAGTAGGGACCAAAGGAGGAGTGGCCCTCAGGCTTGCCCCCAAGGAGACAGGGACAGTCTGAGGCAAGGGTTCCGGTGATTCCTGCTTGACCACAATGGACAGTTCATGGACCAAGGGCTGCCCTGTAAACGGGTGAATGGCCACAAACCTGGTTGAGTTGTTAAGGTTCTCCCATAACTTTGTTACAACAGGGTAATACGAGGTTTGTGGTTGGACAACCCTTGTCGGCAGATAGGGTGTAGTATTCAAAGCCAAGGTCCAGATGATTTCACAGGTGCGTTCCGTCTCCAAGCAAACTTTAGCGGACACTTGCGGTAGGTTATGTGACTCATCTAGGACAAGGATGCCACGTACCACAGCTACGGCCACCACATCCGAATGACAGCGTTGGCACCACCAGGAGGATCCAACAGCCCAGAGATATCTGGTTTCAGCCAAACCAAGATGGCAATAATAGCAGGTCACATCGGGTTCCTGTAATGACAAGAAAGGGTAAAACTGATCTTGTTCTATAACAATAATTATAATGATACTTAATTAATTACTGAATTGGATAGACATGACTCCCACTTCAGTTTCCCACAGCCGGCATCTAGGTGACGCTCCGCTACTTTCCCACACAGAGTTATTAAGGCTTTTGAAAACTTGTTCAGTTACACATTTGTCTATTTTGTCAAAATCTCCTTTTGGTGCATTAAGGAGCTCATTCGGTTTTGGCAGCTTTTACACATACATGTCAGAAAAATATGGCCCCTGTAAGCCCAAATACAGTATGTCCTCGTGTACGCTTCTGCAAAGTCACCTTCGAAATGGGGCAAACTTGGGACTACCTAGACCCATGGCAGCGTCACATTTCGTGATATCGTGATATTGTGATATCGTGATATCACCAAGATGGCGCCGACACTGGTGACTTGCCGTCCACCTCTGTCCGCGTTTTTTTTATACTATTTTTAACGCTTTTCTTTAATGAGATCAACTCACTCCTGGTGTATGACCGTCAGCAGCTCATAAATCTGCAATTTTCCACCGCATATCTCACTTCATTTGGTAGCTTTAACCGAGATTCTGGAAGTCCACCTCCACCGTTGTTAGCGGGCATACCTGGCTACCTAAAGCGCTCATCCCCCCTGCCCGCACGTAAACACTGACGCCGTGGGAAACGCGGTGGCCGCCTCGTGAAGCTCAAAGCGAGCTTTGCACGCTCCTCTGATGCTGCTTGTGTGGACCGCCGGACAGTAAATTCTCCTCCTGGATGTCTCGCGGACTCCTGTCTGTTCCAGCTGTCCGGCTCTGCGGCGCACAACGCGTGCGCGCACGGAGCTGCAGTGGCTCTGACCGTCTCTAGAGGAATGAAACCAACCCGGATTCATCCGTTGCTCCATTCCTGGTAAACTCGCTGGTTCCCCCCGCCGATCCTGTGGTGGCCCGGATCGAGGCGCTTCATCCACGTCCGCGCGGTGGTCGCACGCGCGCACGGAGCTGCGTTTTCCCCGGCGAGCGAAGGCTCAAGGAAAACCACCTGAAGCATCTGACTTACGTTCCGTGGCCTGTATGGCGACCAATTAATGCCAAAATTCCAGCTGCGTGCTCAACTCTAGTATAGCGGCTAAATCATGCCAAAACTCCAGCTGCTGGTCCAACAAGACACGCTTTATTAAACGTGAGGTCTCTGACAAATAAAACTTTCATCATGAATGACTTTTTCTGCTCAAACAAACTGGACTTCATGTTTCTCACAGAAACTTGGCTTCTTCCTGGTGAGTTATCTGTTTTCTCTGAACTTTTGCCGGTGGATTGTACATTTTTTTAACACGCCCAGCCTGTCTGGAAGGGGTGGAGGAGTTTTGGCGGTTTTTAAGAAACTTTGGAACTGTAGACTGTTACAAGCAACAGCTGTTCAGACTTTCGAATTGCTGCATTTTGAACTGGGCCGCTCCAACCCCCTCCTGTGTGCTGTGATCTACAGATCACCTAAAACCACCAGAGGCTTCATCAGTGAACTCTCGGACTTCCTGACTGGAATATTCTTGAAATACGATAGGGTATTACTTTTAGGAGATTTCAATTTGCATGTCTGTTGCCCTGATAAGCCATTAGTTAATGACTTTTTAAACCTGATACTCTTTCAACCTGGCACAAAATGTTGTTGGTCCAACCCACCAGCAGGGTCACACACTCGATCTAGTTATGTCTCATGGTCTGTCAGTGGTTAATCTGATGATTGGGGATGCTACTGTTTCTGATCAGAAACCCATCTCATTTGAAATATCTCTCACATGTGTGTCTAAATCTCCTGCTCCAGCCAAGAGCTGCCGTATTTTTAACCCTTCAACCGTTGCACTTTTTTCTTCTGCTTTCACCTCCACTACTGTTACAGCCCTTGAAACATCTGCCTGTGTCAGCACACAGGAGCTACTTGGTAGCCACAATGAGACCTGCACTTAGATCCTAGACATTATGGCCCCACTAAAAGTCAGGCAACCAAAGTTGGCAAAATACCCATGGATAAATGAGACCACCAAGGTAGCGAGACGTCTTTGCAGGCATGCAGAACGCAAGTGGAAAAAAGACAAACTCCAGGTTTCGCAGGGGTGACAGGACCCTTAAGGGGTCACCCCTTAAGCGCAGGGGTGACAGGGCGTTCTCTGTAGCAGGCCCAAGACTCTGGAACGAGTTACCGCTGCTCATCAAACAGGCCCCCTCCCTCTCGGTTTTCAAATCCCGGTTAAAAACTCACTACTACTCCATTGCTTTCAATGCCAGCTGATTTGTACTGGATCGTTTGATTTATGATCTGCAATGTTTTTATGTTTTTCGTGTTGTACTTCATTGTATGTGTTCGGGCCTTTCTGGGTGGAGTTTGCATGTTCTCCCCGTGCATGCGTGGGTTTCCTCCGGGTACTCCGGTTTCCTCCCACAGACCAAAAAACATGCTTGTTAGGCTGATTGGTGACTCTAAATTGACCCTAGGTGTGAGTGTGAGAGTGGATGGTTGTTTGGTGTGAGTGAGACAGGTCCCTCTTGTAAATGAGTCCCCGTGACTCAACGAGGCTAGCCTGTATAAATAAAGGTTGAATGAATGTGTTGCCTGTTGCGTGTTTGTTTGTCCAACACTTTGGTGTGGACTTGTTCCTGTTTAAAGTGCTTTATAAATAAAATGGTATGGTATGGTATAGGTTTCTTTCATTTTGCTAAAAACATGTTTAAATAACTACCAGGCCACTAACAAATCAGAAAAAAACAAATACTTCTCCCACATCATCACCTCCAACAGACACAACCCCTGCATTCTTTTCAACACAGTAAATTCCATTCTTAAGCTCCCAGTATAGCTCCGCGTGAGTCCGAGCGCCGCGGCACGCCGTGTGAGCGCCACGGCAAAAGCCTTTGATCGCGGGCGTGAATGCGCCAAGCTCAAATTTTACGACCGCCTACGCGTGCGCGTTGATAAACTGCCTCGCGTGTCAGCAAATGACCAATCAGCGACCTCAATTTGTCCTGTTGGTAAACGCTCCGCCCGGCTGCAGCTGCTGGAGCCTGCACTCCAGAGAGCTGCGCTTGCACCGAGCTATAATATGACCTGCCGGCGCGTAGCACACGCGAGTCCAACGGCGCTGGACAAAACGCACAGCTATACTGGAGGCTTTAATGTTCCTCTATCAGCCAACATGGTGGCCCCTGTTGACTCCTGTAACAGATTAAGCAAATTCTTTGTTGAAAAGGTTGAGCTGATTAGGTCCTCCATCCCCCATTCCGCAGTCGTCACCTCTCCCATTGTTCCTTTCACAGCAAACTTCAGGCAATTCAAACCCATCTCACTCCCATTGTTAAACAAAGTTGTTGGTCACATGAAACCTCCAGGCTCCCCTGCTGATCCCATCTCCCCATCATTGTTCAAACAGGTTCTGCCATCGCTGGGGCCCTCTGTTCTTAATATTCTGAATAGTAACATTGCTACAAGTGTGGTCCCAGATGCCTTCAAACATGCAGTGGTCACTCCGTTATTAAAGAAACCTGGTCTTGACCCTTCCGCCTGCGCAAATTACAGACCAATATCAAGACTCCCCTTTATGTCCAAAATCCTCGGAAAACTAATTTCTATTCAGTTAAATCAGTTCTTAACTGAAAACAAAGTCTTTGAGGTTTTTTTAGTTCGGTTTCAAACAGCTTCACAGCACGGAAACAGCTTTGGTCAAGGTCCATCCATCCATCTTCTTCCGCTTATCCGTGGTCGGGTCGCGGGGGTAGCAGCCTAAGTAGGGAGGCCCAGACTTCCCTCTCCCCAGCCACTTGGAGCAGCTCCTCTGGGGGAATCCCAAGGCGTTCCCAGGCCAGCCGAGAAACATAGTCCCTCCAGCGTGTCCTGGGTCTTCCTCTGGGTCTCCTCCCGGTGGGACATGCCCGGAACACCTCACCAGGGAGGCGTCCAGGAGGCATCCTAACCAGATGCCCGAGCCACCTCAACTGGCTCCTCTCGATGTGGAGAAGCAGCGGCTCTACTCCGAGTCCCTCCCGGATGACTGAGCTTCTCACCCTATCTCTAAGGGAGAGTCCAGCCACCCTGCGGAGAAAACTCATTTCAGCCGCTTGTATCCGAGATCTTGTTCTTTCGGTCATAACCCAAAGCTCATGACCATAGATGAGGGTGGGAACGTAGATCGATCGGTAAATTGAGAGCTTTGCCTTTTGACTCAGCTCTCTCTTCACCACGACAGACCGGTACAGCGCCCGCTTCACTGCGGACGCTGCACCTATCCGCCTATCGATCTCACGCTCCAGTTTTCCCTCATTCGTGAACAAGATCCCGAGATACTTAAACTCCTCCACTTGGGGCAGGACCTCCTCCCCGACCCGGAGAGGGCATGCTACCCTTTTCCGGCTCAAGACCATGGCCTCGGATTTGGAGGAACTGATCCTCATCCCGGCCGCATCACACTCGGCTGCAAACCGCTCCAGTGAAAGTTGTAAATCACGAACTGATGAAGCCAGTAGGACCACATCATCTGCAAAAAACAGAGAAGCGATTCTAAGGTCACCAAAACGGATCCTCTCAACACCTTGGCTGCGCCTAGAAATTCTGTCCATAAAAGTTATGAACAGAATCGGTGACAAAGGGCAACCTTGGCGGAGTCCAACTCTCACCGGAAACGAGCCTGACTTACTGCCGGCAATGCGGACCAAGCTCTGACACCGGTCGTACAGGGACCTAACAGCCCTTATCAAAGGGCCTGGTACCCCATACTCCCGGAGTACCCCCCACAGAACCCCCCGAGGGACGCGGTCGAATGCCTTCTCCAAGTCCACAAAGCACATGTAAACTGGTTGGGCAAACTCCCACGCACCCTCCAGGACCCTGCTGAGGGTGTAGAGCTGGTCCAGTGTTCCACGACCAGGACGAAAACCACACTGCTCCTCCTGAATCCGAGGTTCGACTATCCGACGGACCCTCCTCTCCAGAACCCCTGAATAGACCTTACCAGGGAGGCTTAAGAGTGTGATCCCCCTATAGTTGGAACACACCCTACGGTCCCCCTTTTTGAATAGGGGAACCACCACCCCAGTCTGCCAATCCAAGGGAACTGCCCCCGATGTCCACGCGATATTGCAGAGTCGCGTAAGCCAACACAACCCTACAACATCCAGAGCCCTAAGGAACTCCGGGCGAATCTCATCCACCCCCGGAGCCTTGCCACCGCGGAGCTTTTTAACCACCTCGGCGACCTCAGCACCAGAGATCGGAGAACCCGACCCAAAGTCCCCAGGCTCTGCTTCCTCAGTGGAAGACGTGCCAGTAGGATTGAGGAGGTCTTCGAAGTATTCCGCCCACCGACTCACAACATCCCGAGTTGAGGTCAGCAGCACGCCACCTCCACCATAAATGGTGTTGGTCTCGTACCTCTTTCCCCCCCTGAGACGCCGGATGGTGGACCAGAATCGCCTCGAAGCCGTACGGAAGTCATTCTCCATGGCCTCTCCGAACTCCTCCCACGCCCGAGTTTTTGCCTCAGCAACCACCCGAGCCGCATGCCGCTTGGACTGCCGGTACCTATCAGCTGCTTCCGGGGTCCCACAAGCCAAAAAGGCCCAATAGGACTCCTTCTTCAGCCTGACAGCATCCCTCACTGCCGGTGTCCACCACCGGGTTCGAGGGTTGCCACCACGACAGGCACCAACAACCTTGCGGCCACAGCTCCGATAAGCTGCCTCGACAATAGAGGCGCGGAACACGGCCCACTCGGACTCCATGTCCCCCGCCTCCCTCGGAACGTGTTCAAAGCTCTCCCGGAGGTGGGAGTTAAAGCTCCGTCTTACGGGAGACTCTGCCAGACGTTCCCAGCAGACCCTCACAATACGTTTGGGTCTGCCAGGTCTGACCGGCATCCTCCCCCACCATCGGAGCCAACTCACCACCAGGTAGTGGTCAGTTGACAGCTCCGCCCCTCTCCTCACCCGAGTGTCCAAGACATGCGGCCGCAGATCAGATGAGACGACAACAAAGTCGATCATCGAACTGCGACCTAGGGTGTCCTGGTGCCAAGAGCACATATGGACACCCTTATGCTTAAACATGGTGTTCGTTATGGACAATCCATGACGAGCACAGAAGTCCAATAACAGAACACCACTCTGGTTCAGATCAGGGGGGCCGTTCCTCCCAACCACACCCCTCCAGGTCTCACTGTCATTGCCCACGTGAGCGTTGAAGTCCCCCAGTAGAACAAGGGAGTCCCCAGGAGGCGCACTCTCCAATACCCCCTCCAAGGACTCCAAAAAGGGTGGGTAGTCTGAGCTGCCGTTTGGTGCATAGGCACAAACAACAGTCAGAGCCCGTCCCCCCACACGTAGGCGAAGGGAGGCTACCCTCTCGTTCACCGGGGTGAACCCCAACGTACAGGCACCAAGATGGGGGGCAACCAGTATGCCCACTCCTGCTCGGCGCCTCTCACCAGGGGCAACTCCAGAGTGGAAGAGTGTCCAACCCCTCTCAAGGAAACTGGTTCCAGAGCCAGAGCCATGCGTTGAGGTGAGTCCGACTATTTCTAGCCGGAACCTCTCAACCTCACACACTAGCTCAGGCTCCTTCCCCACCAGAGAGGTGACATTCCATGTCCCAATGGCCAGCTTCTGTAGCCGAGGATCAGACCGCCAGGGTCCCCGCCCTCGGCCACCACCCATCTCACATTGCACCCGACCCCTTTGGCCCCTCCCACAGGTGGTGAGCCCATGGGAAGGGGGACCCACGTCTCCTCTTCGGGCTGTGCCCGGCCGGGCTCCATGGGTAAAAGCCCGGCCACCAGGCGCTCGCCAGCGTGCCCCACCTCCGGGCCTGGCTCCAGAGTGGGGCCCCGGTGACCCGCGTCCGGGCGAGGGAAAACTTAGTCCATTAATTGTACTCATCATAGGGGTTTTTGGGCTGCACTTTGTCTGATCCCTCACCTAGGACCTGTCTGCCTTGGGTGACCCTTCTAGGGGCATGAAGCCCCTGACAGCATAGCTCCTAGGATCATTGGGACACTCAAACCCCTCCACCACGGTAAGGTGGCAGCCCAGGGAGGAGAATAATAATAATAATGAATTCAATTTATAACGCACTTTTCATTAATGAAAATCTCAATAATACGAGAAGACATCTATAGTTGAACTCATTATAAAAAAGAAATGAACAATGTAAAAAGAAATATGAGACACCTTGTTTTTTGATTGCATTTTGATTTTATTTTTTTAATTATTTGGGTGGGGGTATTTTATTTAGTATGTTTATTGTATGAATGTTGTGTTTATTTTGTAAAAACTCAAATAAATATATTTTGGGGAAAAAAGTTAAATCAAATGGACAAACACATTGATATATGACTAATGAAGACTCAGAGTCTAAAATTAACAAGATCTACAGTTTGGATGAGGTGATCGATTCACAAATGTTTCCAATAGTTAATGAATCAGAATATTACAACGACAAACAATTTAATAATATTGATTTAGCAGAGGGAGCTCTATCTATCATTCATTTTAATTGTAGAAGTATAAATGCAAACATATCAGCAATAATTGATTATCTAAAACAACTAAATAGAACTTTTTCAATAATAGCATTTTCTGAAACCTGGCTTCATGATTCAAATATGGACAATATTAATTTGGAAGGATATGAGTTATATTACATAAATAGAAGTGGTAAAAGGGGTGGTGGAGTCGCTTTGTTTGTTAATAACAAAATAAATTGGAAAATTATTAGCAAAATATCATTGACTATTGATAATGTCATGGAATTATTAACTATTGAAATAATAACTAAGAAGTCTAAGAATATAATAATAAGTTGTATATATCGATCACCCGAATCAAACATAGAACTATTTACTGAAAAAATTATGGACGTGCTTGGGGGAAGTTGTAATAAAACAATAATTTTTTGTGGTGACTTCAATATTGACTTGGGAAATATGACGGACTCAAATAATATTGGCACATTTATAAGTTCAATGCAAAGTCTAAATCTTTATCCGTTAATATCTAAGCCTACCAGAATCACATCTCATAGTGCCACAATAATTGACAATATTTTTACAAATATAATAGATGGAGAAGTGATTGGTGGCATTTTAACAACTGATGTAAGTGATCATTTGCAGGTTTTCATGCTTTATAAAACTGATCAATATAATACGAAAACAGTTAAAATAAAAAAAACAATAATAAACACATCCAAAAAAGCCTTGGATAAATTAAAGGTTGATTTGAGTAAACAAAACTGGATGGATATGTATGTTGATGATGTAAATATTGCTTATGATAATTTTATGAATATCTTGGGAGCTCAATACGAAAGTAATTGTGTGGGGAAAAAATATAACGACAAAGATTGTTCATAAACCATGGATGACAAAAGGACTGAAAAATGCTTGTTAAAAAAAAGAATCATTTGTATTCACTTTTTCTGAAATCAAGGAAGAATCCGAAGAAAAATATAAGAAGTATAAAAACAAACTGGTATGGATTATAAGACGACAAAAAAAGAATTATTATAGTGGTTTATTAGATAAAAGTAAAAAAGACATCAAGACTACATGGCGTGTAATGAATGATGTTTTGAAAAGTAAAGTAAAGACTGGAGTATCACAATGTTTTGTTAAGGATGATACTGAAATCTATGAGCAAAGTGAAATTGTCAATCAATTTAATGACTATTTTGTTGACTCCGGCCGAAGTCTTGCAGCTAGCATACCAGATGTACAAGGAAGTGTAACTCATGCAGTTAATGGTTGCAATGACAATTTAGTTCTTGAAGGAACTGACAAAAATGAAATAATGAACATGGTTAAAAAACTTTCAAACAAAAAATCTAAAGACTGGTTAGACATGGATATGACCCTTGTGAAGGAAATTATCAGTTTTGTCATTGAGCCTTTTACTTATATATGTAATTTGTCATTCTCAACAGGGATATTCCCTGAGGGTATGAAAATTGCAAAGGTAATTCCACTCTATAAAAATGGTGAAAAATGTAAGTTTGATAACTATAGACCAATATCATTGCTGCCCCAGTTCTCTAAGATACTAGAAAAAAAATTGTGATCAGACTGGATAGATTTCGGGGCGGCCGTGGTGTAGTGGTAATGGCAGTCGTCTCCCGATCGGAAAGTTGGCGGTTCGACTCCCGGGACCCGCACCATGTGTCGTTGTGTCCTTGGGCAAGACACTTAACCCTGAGTTGCTCCCGGTAGGACTGGAAAGCACCTTGCATGGTAGTCTGCCGCCACCGGTTTATGAATGTGTGTAGCATTCAATATATGTGTAGCACTTTGAGATTTTCAGTAATGAAAAGTGCGTTATAAATTGAATTAATTATTATTATTATTATTATTATTTCTTGATAAACAAATGGTTCTGAGTGATAATCAATATGGTTTCAGAAAAAGTCATTCAACATCAATGGCTCTCATGGATTTTATTGAACAAATAACTACAGCTATAGATGAAAAACAATATTGTGTCAGTATCTTTGTTGACCTCAGAAAAGCCTTTGATACTATTGATCACTGCATTCTTTTGGAGAAATTGTACAAATATGGAATGAGGGGTCAAGTATTACAATGGGTATCTAGTTATCTGACAAATAGGAAGCAATTTGTTCAAATAAATGAAGTAAGATCCAAACTTGCTAGTATTACGTGTGGGGTCCCACAAGGTTCAGTGCTTGGTCCAAAGTTGTTTCTTTTGTACATAAATGATTTGGTGAATGTGTCGGGGCTGTTTAGGTGTGTTCTGTTTGCAGATGATACCACTTTTTTTTGTTTGGGAACAAATTTGGATCATATGCTGAACATGATGGAAACAGAGTTTGTAAAAATACAGACTTGGTTTGGGCTTAACAAATTATCGCTAAATTTGAAAAACAAAACAAATTATATGGTATTTAGTAATAGAAAAACCACAGTTGATGCTACATTTAAAATTAATGGTAATATAATTAGTAAAGTGAAAGAAGTGAAATTTTTGGGTGTAGTTATTGATGAGAACCTGACCTGGAAATCTCATCTTAATTATTTGAGAACAAAGATAGCCAGACCTATTGCTGTATTATACAAGGCAAAATAATTATTTAATGATAAAGCACTACTTATATTGTATAATCAATCAATCAATCAACTTTATTTGTATAGCACATTTCAAAAACCATAAGGTCAACCAAAGTGCTGTACAATAACATGAAAGACAAGTCAATTAAAACGATAAAAACATACAAAACATACAAAAAATAAAAATACATGTACCAGTCTTTCTACAGGTGTGTTAAAATGCCATAAGAATAAGATCATGTGTTAAAAGGCCAAGGCATAAAAGTGTGTTTTTAAAAGGGATTTAAAAACAGGAAGAGAGGAGGCCTGTCTGACACTCAATGGTAAGTTGTTCCACAACCTGGGAGCAACGACAGAAAATGCTCTGTCACCTCTGAGCTTCAGCCTAGTTTTGGGGACTGTCAGCAGCAACTGATCAGCTGATCGTAGGGATCGAGGAGGGCAGTAAGGTTGAAGCAGCTCAGACAAATATGGTGGGGCAAGGTTGTTCAGGCATTTAAAAACAAACAGCAAAAGTTTAAAATGAATTCTGTAGTGCACAGGGAGCCAGTGAAGGGACGCCAGGATGGGAGTGATATGCTCACGCCTACGGGTCTGAGTTAAGAGGCGAGCAGCAGAGTTCTGCACGAGCTGCAGACGGGCGAGAGAGGTCTGGCTGATGCCTACATACAGTGCATTACAGTAATCAAGACGAGATGTAATAAAAGCGTGGATTAATTTCTCCAAGTCAGGTCTTGATAAGATTGGTTTCACTTTTGCAATTTGCCGAAGTTCATTAAAAACTTTTCTGAACAACACTGCTGATCTGTTTATCAAATTTAAAATCAGACTCAAACTTCACCCCCAGATTGGTGACACAGTCCGTGAGATAAAATGACAGTGAGCCAAGGTCTATGCTGGAAGAAGGACAGCAACTCGGTCTAAACATCATAACTTCAGTCTTGTTCTCATTTAGACTAAGGAAGTTTAGAGAAAACCATGCCTTAACATTGTTAAGGCAGTGTGTAAGTTGCTGGAGTGTATTGTTTTGTGCCAAGGGAAGATAGATCTGGCAATCATCAGCATAGAAGTGAAAAGCTATCCCATGTTTCCTAAAAATTGAACAGAGGGGGAGTAAATAAAGAGCAAATAAAAGAGGCCCAAGGATAGAGCCCTGGGGTACGCCATGTGGAAGAGGAGCAGTGGAAGACATAAAATTGTCCATTTTTACACAAAAACCCCTATTGGTTAAATAGGACCTAAACCAATTGAGGGAGACACCCCTGATGCCCACACAGTGCTCAAAACGAGAGATTAAAACCCTGTGGTCAACAGTGTCAAATGCAGCAGACAAGTCTAAAAGCAATAAAACAACAAACTTTCCTGAATCTGTTAAAAGAAAAATGTCATTTGAAACCCTCAGAAGTGCACTCTCTGCACTGTGGCGGGCTTTAAATCCAGACTGAAACGGCTCAGTGATGCCATTCTCCTCTAAGAATGGTACCAGCTGGTTGTAAACAACCTTCTCTAATACCCGCTCATTCTCAATCAGTTCATCTGGACAGTTTCTTTTTAGTAGAAACGTTTCACCCTCACTCCAGAGGGCTTCGTCAGTCAGAGCAGTCCAAAGCAAACTGAAGCTACCCCACCAAGTAAACAACTTAAGTGGACCAACCAGTTTGCTGTAGCCAAGATGGTTTCTGGGGGCTTGTCCCTCGTCGACTCCTCCCAGGCAGGCAGACATGTCCAAAGTGGTTCAAGACTATCTTGAACCACTTTGGACATGTCTGCCTGCCTGGGAGGAGTCGACGAGGGACAAGCCCCCAGAAACCATCTTGGCTACAGCAAACTGGTTGGTCCACTTAAGTTGTTTACTTGGTGGGGTAGCTTCAGTTTGCTTTGGACTGCTCTGACTGACGAAGCCCTCTGGAGTGAGGGTGAAACGTTTCTACTAAAAAGAAACTGTCCAGATGAACTGATTGAGAATGAGCGGATTTGATACCTGGACTATTGAGAATGAACTTTCTGGCCTTCTCTAATAGTTTAGAAATAAAGGGAAGATTAGAGATGGGCCTGAAGTTGGAGCAGACCGAGGGGTCAAGGCCTGTTTTTTTTTAAGTAGAGGGCGTGCAAATGCATGTTTAAAAATTTCCGGTACCATACCAGAGGAAAGACTGGTATTAATAATCTGGAGTACACTTGGTCCTATTGTATAAAATACCTCCTTAAACAAGCGAGGTGGGATGGAGTCTGCGGGGGAACCAGAGGGCCTCATATGACCAACTGTGTCCTCTAGAAAAGAGAAGGACACAGGCTCAAACTGATCAAAGACAGATGAGCAGTGTAGAGGAATGGAGGGGTCGTATGAAGGCTGAGAAATAGAGCTCTGGTTGACACAATCTTATCAGTGAAGAAGTGAAGGAAACTTTCACAGACTTCATTTGAGGCGTCAAAATCAACAGACTAGGAGCGTTGAGAACAATGTCTATATGCTGGTGAAGATTCTCAGTCGTCCAGGACATGATAAATCAAAAAAGGCGTTCAATACAAGATCAACTGGACTTTATTAAAGTCCAGTTGATCTTGTATTGAACGCCTTTTTTGAACAATGTCTATAGTTTTGAACAGAACTCTGGGGTTGTTACAGTTAGATGAAATAATGCCTGAGAGATATTTGTTCTTCTCGGCTTTTACAGTGTTTTGATAATGTAACAGACTCTCTTTGAAAATATAAAAAGAAACATGCAGCTGCTTGTTATTTTTCCACCTACGCTCTGCTTTTCTGCACTCGCGCCTGGCTGCGCGCGTGACGTCACTCAGCCAGGGTTCGGGAGCAGGTCTGGTGCGCCGTCTCTTCAAAGGAGCGATCGTGTCCAGTGTTTGTGAACAAACAGAGTGGAAGCTGGAAACCAGTTCATCAATATTTAAACTAAGAGATGTGATAGTTGGCGAGATGATGGCGCCTTTGCTGATGGAACGCCGTCTACATGCTCTCCTGTACTTTTTACTGTTGTTCGTGTTCTGCCTTTTTTTCATCGACGATGCATCCTCGCTCCTGGTCTATGATCGCTCAACTCTTCTAAGCCTCCGAGACTCGCTGATCAACACACCGGCTACTGGCAAATATGGACATTTCAAGCCTCCTCCACCTCCACCTTTCTTGGCGTCCATTCCTGCCTACCTACAACGCAACACGACCACGCTGCCACGCAACAAGCGGCGCAGAAGACGTGGAACGAGAGCAGGTCTCCTGGTGAGATTTAAAAAGTATCTCTCGTCTCACAACACGCCGACTGCTGACTTACCTCCTGAATTCAGCGTCTTTGATGTCCGTCGTTCCTTCGCTCGCCGCAACAGATGCCTTGTTGTTATCAATCATGACGCCAGCGATCAGTTTCCATCTTGCCCCCCCGTGAGGGCTGTGGAGCGAGGCTGCGTTAAACATAACCTCCGCCCGCTCGCTCGAGCTGAGAGTGACGTAACTGGCTGTGTTCCTGTACGGTCAGCATTGTTTAACGCCAGATCGATCACAAATAAAACTTTTATATTAAGTGATTTGATCTCCACTCATCGTCTGGATCTGTTTTTGATCACGGAAACCTGGCAGAAAACAGGAGACAACAGCTGCTTCTCTGAACTCCTCCCACCTGGCTTCTCTTATCTGAGCGCTCCGCGTGGGTCTGGAAGAGGGGGGGGCCTGGCTGCAGTTTTCAATGAGGCGTTCAGGTACCGATTGCTGCCTCAGAAAAATTACAACAGTTTTGAAAGCATGATTTTTGTGCTGGAATCTACAAAACCTATTTTGTGCGGCCTCTTTTATCGGTCTCCTCAATACAACAAAAACTTTCTCAGTGAGTTTTCAGAACTACTGGCTGACCTAATGCCAAAGTTTGACTCTTGGCTTTTCTGTGGTGACTTCAACGTGCACACCTGCTGCCCAAGTAATCAGCTTGGATGTGAGTTTCAGGACCTCCTGGACTCTTTCAACCTGTCACAGTCGGTCTCGGGGGCCACACACAGTCAGGGTCATACACTCGATTTAATTATCTCCCACGGCCTACAAATACCTGCTGTGGAGATCCTGGACACCTGTATCTCAGACCATTTTCCCATATTATTCGAATTTTTCACCTCTCCTGCACCGAAAGCTATTCTCCCAGCACGTTTCTGTCGCTCTATCACCCCATCCACTCCAAGTGAGTTCACTGATGCCTTTAAGAGCACTGAATTCTGCTCTGCTGTCAGCCTGGACCCATCTCTACATCCTGAGGACTTCATCAGCTCCTTCCATCACACCTGCACAACGATCTTGGACTCCATCGCTCCTCTCAAACAGGCATCTTCAAAAAACAAACCTTCACCATGGCTCAACGAAACGACGCGAGCTCTTCGACAACGTTGCAGAAAAGCAGAACGAAAATGGAAGCGCGATCGGCTTCATGTATCTCAAGGAATACTGAGAGACTGTCTCTGTGAGTATCATAATGCTGTGAAACAGGCCAAGTCACAGTACCTCTCCAATTTAATCTCCACCAGCTCCAACCGGCCGCGGACGCTTTTCAGCACACTCCAGTCTGTCATCAACCCATCTGTCAATGTTCTGAAAACTGCCACACAGTCTACCTGCGATGACTTTCAGAGCTATTTTGTCAACAAAATAGACTCTATCAGGCAGAACATTGTCAGTTCATCCAACACCATCCAGTCTTGTGCGTCTGCAATAACCACAGCTGTTTTTGACCAATTTGACCTGGTTTCACTCCCTCACCTCACCAAGGTGGTTCAGCAGATGAAACCAACTAACTGTTCTCTGGACATCATTCCCTCTAAAATGTTCAAACAGTCCTTTGATGTAATTGGTCCTTGTGTTTTGTCATTTATTAACAGCTGTCTATCTTCAGGTTTTGTGCCATCTGCTTTCAAACATGCTGTGGTCAGGCCTCTTCTCAAAAAACCAGGCCTAGATCCTACAGCTCTCTCTAATTTCAGACCAGTTTCACATCTGTCATTTCTATCAAAGGTCCTAGAAAAGATTGTTTTCATTCAACTTCAATCTTTTCTAGAACTCAACAACCTGTTTGCAGTGTTGTTTTTGACAGCCATTTTGATATCAGTTTTAGTCATAGTCTTTTAGACTAAAATACTTCTTAGTTTTAGTCTGTTTTAGTCATTTCTATATTTAATGGTTTTAGTTCAGTTTAAATCGACAAAAACGTAAAAAATTTTAGTCTAGTTTTAGTCTTTAAAAAAAAAAAGAAAACATATTAGTCAGCTAAAAAAAAGTTAATTTTGGGTTTAGTTCCTCTTTAAAGTATGTTGAACAAACAGGCAACACATAGGCAACATACAAAATGAAGGTAAAAAACAGAATATAGACATAAAAACGTCGCAGATAATAAATATAACGACCAACCTGTGTTGGTAAATGGCTGTTTGAACCATCTTTCTATACATACATTGTTCAAAGATTAGAGGAAATTTGACTTCCATCTAATTTCTGTGCAAAACGTTAGGTCTGAAATTGTTAAGTGTTAAAAAAATAATAATGAATAAATGAAAAAGAAGGTACTGTAATTGTATCTGTATTATAGTTCAGAAAGTCTATTTTTTTATTTTTTTGCTCGTTATTCTATTGCACAATTCATAATCCAAATCAAAATAATAATAAATGGAGCACTGAGTTTGTCACTGAAGATTATAGAATTTATCTGACAATACTTTATGCAGTTATTATAAATCAAGTCAGCTGTTTTGTCGACCAGTCATCATCTCGAAGGGAGAGATAGTTTTTTTATTTTAATCACGATGGTTACTGAACAACACGATAAAAATCCCCTTTTTGGATGAGTTTTGTACCTGGATGTGACAAACGCTGAAATAACTTCATTTATTTACTCTCTGAAGAAAAAGAACGGCTTTTTCTCCGGTTAGTGTGCTTGTGAGTCACGGCTGAGTTCTTAACTCAAGTAGTAATGGGAGTTGTAGTTCTTTCCCTCTGACCTATCACAGTGTGTCTACACAGCCCCGACAACCAATCACAGAACTTGTAGTCGTCATGGGAGTTGTAGTTCTTTCCCTCTGACCTATCACAGTGTCTCTACACAGCCCCGACAACCAATCACAATACATAAACAAACGCCACGGCCATTTTGAACAGAAAGTAGCTATCAGTTAGCAAAAGTTTCCGGACTTTTCAACACATAAAAACGCTTATAAACAGAGCAGTAAAATTCTGAAATATAGCAAATCACATTCTACAGTTACACTAAGATCAACGCTCAGCAACACAGCGATTCAACTGTCGAAAACAACGACGGACTCTCTCGGAACCGTCTGGAACCGTTCGGTCCACAGCAGATCCTGGACACACCAAACCACTGAGCAGAAAAAGTTTCTGACAGCATATGCTTGTTTACCCGCTTCAAATGCAATAACTACACAATAGCACTTCCTCGCAGTTGTTATAAATGAGCTTATTAGGCAAAAAGTTGACGCGGAGGTCAAACGTGAATGCGCTATTCTGTGACAAGTCAGCACAGCAGCAGTGAGTCCAAACAAACAGAACCAGAACCTGACCCACACACACAGCAGCGACAATTCTATAACCAAACAGCTTCAAACAAGGACAGAATTTATTTTAAAAAATACATACATTCGGTTCTTCTCTTCTCTCAGACTCACAGTTGGGTTAAATACAAAATAAGTCCATAAATCTTTTCTGGGCTGGCGGCCACCGACCGAGCTCCTTTGTGCAACATGCTGCTGCAGGATCTTCCATGGTCCAGTTTGAAAAGGAAGTCACAGGTGAGCGCGCAGCGCGTGGCCATGCTGAATAAACACCGCGGTGGTGGGCGTGACCAAACAGCTGACTTTCCACAGAAATATAAATTATTGATTGAACGAAACATTTTCGTTCAGTCTCGTCTCGTCTAACGAAAACTCACACACATTTCGTCACGTTTTAATCATTAAAGAGCAATGATTATTTAGTTACCGTTTCGTTATTGTCATGAAAAAAGGGGGCGTTAACGAAAAATTTACGTCAGCGTTACGTCAACGAAAACAACACTGCCTGTTTGAAAAATTTCAGTCAGGTTTTCGAGCTCGTCACAGCACTGAATCTGCACTGCTCAAAGTACAGAATGACATTCTTCTGTCCCTGGATGCAAAAAACCCTGCACTGCTGGTGATGTTAGACCTCTCAGCAGCTTTTGACACCGTCGACCATCAGGTACTAATCAACCGCTTGTCTCAGCAGGTTGGCCTCCAGGGAGCTGTGCTTGAGTGGTTCAAATCTTACCTGTCTGGGAGAACTTTCTCTGTCATGATAGGCGATCTGTCCTCCTCTTCATCAACCCCTCTGACCTCTGGCGTACCACAGGGATCTATTCTAGGGCCAGTCCTCTTCTCTCTTTACATGCTGCCATTAGGATCAATCATTGCACGTCATAACCTGTCTTTTCACATGTATGCAGACGATTTACAAATCTATCTGCCAGTCACTCCCAACCCCTCACCCAGTTCAAACACTCTTGTCAACTGCTTAAATGACATTAAGCACTGGCTCTCTCAAAACTTCCTCCACCTAAACACAGATAAAACTGAATGCATTTTATTTAGTGCACCTGGTGACACCAGCAACATCCTTCCCAGTCCCAGTGTTGGTTTCCCCCTCCCCCACTTCAACCCGGTGGTCAGAAATCTTGGAGTGCAGCTTGACTCCAACTTAAAGTTTGATAAACAGATCAGTTCTGTTGTCAAGACCAGCTTCTTTCAGCTCCGACTGCTCTCCAAAGTCAAGTCATTTCTCAGCCGTGGTGATCTGGAGAAGGCCATCCATGCCTTTGTGACCTCCAGACTTGACTATTGTAATGCTTTGTATGTTGGTATTAATCAATCCTCCATCTCCCGTTTACAGCTTGTACAGAACTCTGCCGCGCGCTTTTTGACCAACACACGAAAATATGAACACATCACTCCTGTCCTGTCCTCTCTACACTGGCTCCCGGTTCAGTTCAGGATACAGTTCAAGCTGCTCCTGTTTGTTTTCAAAGCTCTGAATGGACTTGCTCCTCTGTACATCTCAGAACTTTTGAAAGCCCATCAGCCCGGCAGAGATTTACGCTCTGCCAGTCAACACCTGCTGGAGGTGCCTCGCTCAAGGTACAAACAATGGGGAGACCGGTCATTTTCTGTTGCCGGCCCAAAAGCCTGGAACAGCCTCCCCCTTGAGCTGCGTGCCACCTCTGATCTGACTCTGTTCAAAACCAGACTGAAGACCCACTTGTTCAAAAAAGCTTTCAGTGTGTAAAAAAGCTTTCAGTGTGTAACTTTTATTACTTTTGGTAGTTTAGTATGTAGCATTTTTTATTTCCATTGCCTTTTTATTTCCACTTGCTCAAATAAGCTTCCAGTGTGTAACTTTTATTACTTCTGGTATTTTAATATGTAACATTTTTTAATTTCCATTGCCTTTTTATTTCCACTTGTTCAAAAAAGCTTTCAGCGTGTAACTTTTATTACTTGTGTTATTTTAGTATGTAGCATTTTTTATTTCCATTGCTTCTTTTATTGCTGTTGTTTCTTATTCTATTTTCATTGATTTATTGTTCCAGTTTATTCATCTTTTTATCCTGTTAAGCACCTTGGTCAATGCAAGGCATTGTAGGAAGGTGCTATACAAATAAAGCTTATTATTATATTATTATTATTATAGTTCTTCCATATTTGACTTATTGTGTTGAAGTTTGGGGAAAGGCATGTAAAACATCTACAAATTCTATTTTTATTTTACAGAAAAGAGCAATAAGACTCATCTCAGGAAAGCATTACACTCACCCATCTAACAAACTATTTCAACAGCTAAATTTATTAAAGTTTTATGAACTGGTTGACTATGGAATTCTTCAGGTTATGTACAGAGCTCATACAAATTCCTTACCTCCATATATTCAATCTTATTTTATTAAGAGAGTCAGTAACTACAATTTAAAAGGATTATCGTTTGTAATACCAAAAATTAGAACAAACTCAAAGGGACGATGCACATCAGTTCAAGGAATAAAACTGTGGAATGTTTTGGATAAAAGTTGTAAAAACGCTTCCTCAATGTTTTTGTTTAAGAAAATGGTAAAAAGTAGTAATTGTTTAGCTTATTCTTTTGAAATCGGTTGTTCTTGGCACGGAGTCAGTTTTTGACTTATGTTATATAATGCCTATTTAAGTTTGACTTGTTATGTTATATAATGCCTATTTAAGTTTGAATGTAATGTATTTATTTTATTTTATAAATATTTTCTTTTTTTTTAAAAGGAGCAGATGTTATAAGATTTTATCTTCTTTCTGCTTCCTTTCATTTTCTTTGTGTAACTGAACACCGAGCGGTGCCAATTATATTTAAGGGATATAATACTTGTCAGTTTGCTGACCAGTACAATATTCCAGAAGAAATTGGAGCAGATTTGATCTGACCCAAATTCATTCGCGAGTTCACCCTTTTTCCGGCTTAAATTGCTTTGATGTGACTTAGACAAAATGTAATTTCACGAGAGACTTCAACTTATGTTGATCCACCAAAAGATAGACCTTTTATTGAAACAATCATAAAAGTACATTAAACATTTGTATCGATATTAGCTCTGATTTAATAACTACTGTATACAAGAATTCAAATTAAACAAACAGACAGTTAGAGTCTAACTCCTGTTGGCACATTTACTTAAAAATTTACTGGCTTAGGAAAAATAAGAATAAGGAGGAAGAAGTGAATGAAATGAAAGCTAAGTTTAACGGAAGTTAATTATTTTGAAATGACAGGGTGACACTTTTCCCCACACGAGTTACAGCTGGGCTCCCGCACGCTCAGCAAACATCCACGACTCTTTACCTGTTGACGATTCGTCTCTGTAGATAAGAGCTGAGAAGTATCTGGACACACTCAACGGATTGTTTTGTCCAACAGCCGTCCAGTTGAAACTTCAGTGTGTGTGCTGATTCAACGATACGAGGAAACTCGCCTCTCTCGGCAGGAAACAAGGTCAACGTCCTGACTGAGTTTCAAAATAAAACGTTCAGAAAACAAATTCTTTCAGAAAAGGAGTGAGTAGAGTTACAGCAAGGCTCTGCTGTAACTCTGGCTGAGAACGTAGGTCTAATTGACAAAATGTCCACAACGTCTCCAGCTTTTTCCAGAGGAGCACTAAGTTGTTGAGTTAGTGGTTCCTCTTTGTACTGACAAGTCTACAGGAAGTAAGACTTTATATGGAGGGCGGAGTCTGCCCACTTCCTGAATGGCTATTGGCTGGTTTAACAAAATAAATGAATTTACTTAGTATTTCTCAGAGTTGGAAAAACTCTGAAGGACACCAACGTATTGTTTAGACCCGTGGCCAGATGGAGCTGGTTCATACAGAGAATATTATGGCTAACTTGATAAACAAAGCAGAGAAGGAAGTTAACAAGTTACCCTGACTTGTGCCATAATATTAAAGCATCCTGGTACTACAGAAATAACCCAGCATGAGAGTGACCCTCATGTTAATACCAGATCATCATTAAATGACAAAAATATACTGTTGATCAATTCTGAGTTAACACACATTAAAAGAAAGTTCTTTCTGATTGATTTGTGTCTATTAATTCAAAATAATTGTAACAAAATAGTGTCCACTTGTCTCCTTCAGAGTTCAAGAAAAGATGAAACACTCAGAGTTTCAGAGAGATGTGAAGAGGTTTACATCCAGTAACGGACATGAGAGTGCTGTATTACTACATTTGTAAATTGTATTTTTGTTTTGTTTTAATATTTACTCAATTTTAACTGAAAATGAATAAAGTTTATAAAAATAAATAAAAAATTGGTGGTGGAATAGTGAAGTGCTGTTCAAAGAAAGAGATTAGCCAAGATGAAATATGACAGTGAGAGGACTGAAGAGAGGAAACAGGAATATAAGGAGATGGGACGTAGAGCAAAGAAGGAAGTAGCTAAGGCAAAGCTTAGCATGTACGATGAGTTGTATGGGAGACTGGACACTAATGGGGGCAAGAAGGACTTGTACCAATTGGCGAGACAGAAGGATCAGGCTGGAAAGGATGTGCAGCAGGTTAGGCAGGACAGGAAGAAAGGAATGGTAATGTTCTAACAAGTGAGGAGAGTGTGAGGAGAAGATGGAAGGAGTACTTTGAGGAGCTAATGAATGAAGAGAATGAAAGAGAAATAAGAGTAAAGGTCATAGAAACTGTGGACCAGGAAGTGGTAAAGATTAGTCAAGAAGAAATATGACAGTGAGAGGACTGAAGAGAGGAGACAGGAATATAAGGAGATGGGACGTAGAGCCTTCTCCAGGTCGGGGAGGAGGTCCTGCCCCAAGTGGAGGAGTTTAAGTATCTCGGGGTCTTGTTCACGAATGAGGGAAAACTGGAGCGTGAGATCGATAGGCGGATAGGTGCAGCGTCCGCAGTGAAGCGGGCGCTGTACCGGTCTGTCGTGGTGAAGAGAGAGCTGAGTCAAAAGGCAAAGCTCTCAATTTACCGATCGATCTACGTTCCTACCCTCATCTATGGTCATGAGCTTTGGGTTGTGACCGAAAGAACGAGATCTCGGATACAAGCGGCTGAAATGAGTTTTCTCCGCAGGGTGTCTGGACTCTCCCTTAGAGATAGGGTGAGAAGCTCAGTCATCCGGGAGGGACTCGGAGTAGAGCCGCTGCTTCTCCACATCGAGAGGAGCCAGTTGAGGTGGCTCGGGCATCTGGTTAGGATGCCTCCTGGACGCCTCCCTGGTGAGGTGTTCCGGGCATGTCCCACCGGGAGGAGACCCAGAGGAAGACCCAGGACACGCTGGAGGGACTATGTTTCTCGGCTGGCCTGGTTCCCCCAGAGGAGCTGCTCCAAGTGGCTGGGGAGAGGGAAGTCTGGGCTTCCCTACTTAGGTTGCTACCCCCGCGACCCAACCCCGGATAAGCGGAAGAAAATGGATGGATGGATGGGATGTAGAGCAAAGAGGGAGGTAGCTAAGGCAAAGCAAAAGATGTACGATGAGTTGTATCGGAGACTGGACACTAAAGAGGGCGAGAAGGACTTGTACTGATTGGCAAGACAGAGGGATCAGGCTGGAAAGGATGTGCAACATGTTAGGCTTATTAAAGATAGGAATGGTAATGTTCTAACAAGTGAGGAGAGTGTGACAGGAAGATGGAAGGAGTACTTTGAGGAGCTAATGAATGAAGAGAATGAAAGAGAAAGAAGAGTAGAGGTCATAGAAACTGTGGACCAGGAAGTGGGAAAGATTAGTGAGGGTGAAGTCCGGAAAGCTCTGAAAAGAATGAAGATGGGGAAGGCAGTAGGACCTGATGACATACCAGTGGAGGTTTGGAAATGTCTTGGAGAGATGGCAGTGAGGTTTTTGACTCAAATATTCAATGGTATACAAACCGGATTCCAAAAAAGTTGGGACACTAAACAAATTGTGAATAAAAACTGAATGCAATGATGTGGAGGTGCCAACATCTAATATTTTATTCAGAATAGAACACAAATCACAGATCAAAAGTTTAAACTGAGAGAATGTATCATTTTAAGGGAAAAATATGTTGTTTCAAAATTTCATGGCGTCAACAAATCCCAAAAAAGTTGGGACAAGTCCATTTTTACCACTGTGTGGCATCCCCCCTTCTTCTTACAACACTCAACAGACGTCTGGGGACAGAGGAGACCAGTTTCTCAAGTTTAGAAATAGGAATGCTCTCCCATTCAAGTCAAAGTCAACTTTATTGTCAAAACTGCAATATGTACAGGACATACACAGGATTGAAATTACATTACACCCAGACCCCTGGTTCAACAATAACCATTTACTGTAAACATTAAAACATTTAATAAACATAAGCATAAAATGCAATAATAAAAGTTTGATACTGTCCTCAGTTTTAGCATAGTACTGTAGTATAAAAATATAAAAAGTATATCTATAAAATAAAATGAAGGTTCTGACATTGACATTTGTAGTAAAGTGACAAAGCAGCATATGAAGTTTATGTACACAGTATATGTTTGAAGTCTTTGATATTGGTATAGAGGTAAAGTGACATATGCAATAAGGCTAGTAAAAAGAATATACATATCAGCAGTAGTGTGGATATAAAAAGTAGTGTAAATGTAAACAGTAGTATGACCATAGACAGTAATGTAATACAAACAGTAGTGTAAATATGAGTAGTGCAAATTGAATGAGCACATGACAGTGTGTTGAGTGTATAACCCGTTTTGATGACACAGTGTTAAAAATCTTTGTGTTGTGTGGTAAAGTGTGAAAGTTTTTTGTGTTAAGGCGGTAAAAGAGGGAGGGGAGTCAGAGCAGGCAGAGAGTTAAGCATCCTGACTGCCTGATGAACAAAGCTGTCTCTCAGTCTGCTGGTTCAAGCCTGGAGACTCCGCAGTCTCCTCCCTGATGGCAACAGGCTGAAGCAGCTGTGTAGTGGGTGTGTGGGATCACCTGCCATGCAGAGGGCTTTTCGAGTGAGGTGGTTACTGTGTAAGTCCTGTAGTGAGGGGAAGGAGGTGCCGACAATCTTCTCAGCTGCTCTCACGATGCGCTGGAGGCTCTTGCGGCAGGATGCAGTACATGCACCAAACCACACCGTGATGCAGCTGGTCAGGACACTTTCTATGGCACCTCTGTAGAAGGTGCACATGATGGGGGTTGGAGCTCCAGCTCTTTTCAGCTTGCGGAGAAAGTAGAGGCGCTGGTGAGCCTTCTTTGCCAGTGATGCAGTGTTCCTGCTCCAGGACAGGTCCTCTGAGACGTGCACTCCCAGGAACTTGGTGCTGCCCACTCTCTCCACAGTGGTGCCATTGATGGTCAGAGGGGCATGTTGGGCGTGCCTCTTCCTGAAGTCCACAATTTCCAATCCTTTGTCTTATCCACGTTCAGAGATAGATTGTTGTGTCTGCACCACAAGGCCTGGTGGCTCACCTCGTTCCTGTAGTTTGTCTCATCATTGTTGCTGATGAGACCCACCACTGTTGTATCGTCCGCAAACTTGATAAAGTGGTTGGAGCTGTATAGTGCATTCATGTCTAATACAGGCCCTAACTGTTCAATCATCTTGGGCCTTCTTTGTCGCACCTTCCTCTTTATGATGCACCAAATGTTCTCTATAGGTGAAAGATCTGGACTGCAGGCTGGACATTTCAGTACCGGATCCTTCTCCTACGTAGCCATGATGTTGTGATTGCTGCAGAATGTGGTCTGGCATTATCTTGTTGAAAAATGCAGGGTCTTCCCTGAAAGAGATGACGTCTAGATGGAGCATATGTTGTTCTAGAACCTGAACATAGTTCTCTGCATTAATGGTGCCTTTCCAGACATGCAAGCTGCCCATGCCACAAGCGCTCATGCAACCCCATACCATCAGTGATGCAGGCTTCTGAACGGAGCGTTGATAACAACTTGGGCTATCCTTGTCCTCTCTGGTCCGGATGACATGGCGTCCCAGTGTTCCATAAAGAACTTCAAATCGTGACTCATCTGACCACAGAACAGTCTTCCATTTTGCCACACTCCATTTTAAATGACCCCTGGCCCAGTGCAAACGTCTGAGCTTGTGGAGCTTGCTTAGAAATGGCTTCCTCTTTGCACTGTAGAGTTTCAGCTGCACGGTGGATGGCACGGTGGATTGTGTTCACTGACAATGCTTTCTGGAAGTATTCCTGAACCCATTCTGTTATTTCCTTGACAGTGGCATTCCTGTTTGAGGTGCAGTGACGTTTAAGGGCCCGGAGATCACGAGCATCCAGTAGAGTTTTACGGCCTTGACCCTTACACACAGCGATTGTTCCAGATTCTCTGAATCTTTTGATGATGTTATGCA
>JBBPBX010032357.1:0-33936 GCA_038048925.1 Garcialebias charrua | reverse complement strand
ATAATAATAATAATAATAATAATAATAACTGACAACTTATAATAATAACAAGTCTCCAGTCCATCACAGGGACACATTTACAAGTCTCCAGTCCATCACAGGGACACATTTACAAGTCTCCAGTCTATCACAGGGACACATTTACAAGTCACCAGTCCATCACAGGGACACCTGGACAGTCTCCAGTCCATCACAGGGACACGTGGACAAGTCTCCAGTCTATCACAGGGACATGTGGACAAGTCTCCAGTCCATCACAGGGACACCTGGACAAGTCTCCAGTCCATCACAGGGACACATGGACAAGTCTCAAGTCTATCATAGGGACACGTGGACAAGTCACCAGTCCATCACCTGGACACCTGCACAAGTCTCCAGTCCATCACAGGGACACATTTACAAGTCTCCAGTCCATCACAAGGATCCATTTACAAGTCACCAGTTCATCACAGGGACACGTGGACAAGTCTCCAGTCCATCACAGGGACACCTGGACAAGTCTCCAGTCCATCACAGGGACACGTGGACAAGTCTCAAGTCTATCACAGGGACATGTGGACAAGTCACCAGTCCATCACCTGGACACCTGCACAAGTCTCCAGTCCATCACAGGGACACATTTACAAGTCTCCAGTCCATCACAGGGACACATTTACAAGTCACCAGTCCATCACAGGGACACATTTACAAGTCTCCAGTCCATCACAGGGACACATTTACAAGTCACCAGTTCATCACAGGGACACGTGGACAAGTCTCCAGTCCATCACAGGGACACCTGGACAAGTCTCCAGTCCATCACAGGGACACCTGGACAAGTCTCAAGTCTATCACAGGGACATGTGGACAAGTCACCAGTCCATCACCTGGACACCTGCACAAGTCTCCAGTCCATCACAGGGACACATTTACAAGTCTCCAGTCTATCACAGGGACACCTGGACAGTCTCCAGTCCATCACAGGGAAATGTGGACAAGTCTCCAGTCTATCACAGGGACACGTGGAAAAGTCTCCAGTCCATCACAGGGACACGTGGAAAAGTCACCAGTCCATCACCTGGACACCTGCACAAGTCTCCAGTCCATCAAAGGGACATGTGGAGAAGTCCCCAGTCCATCACCTGGACATGTGGACAAGTCTCAAGTCTATCACAGGGACACATGGACAGGTCTCCAGTCCATTATAGTGATACATTTACAAGCAATATAATTTACAAGCAATATAATAATAATAATAATAATAATAATAATAATAATAATAATAACTGACAACTTATAATAATAACAAGTCTCCAGTCCATCACAGGGACACATTTACAAGTCTCCAGTCCATCACAGGGACACATTTACAAGTCTCCAGTCTATCACAGGGACACATTTACAAGTCACCAGTCCATCACAGGGACACGTGGACAAGTCTCTAGTCTATCACAGGGACATGTGGACAAGTCTCCAGTCCATCACAGGGACATGTGGACAAGTCTCTAGTCCATCACAGGGACACCTGGACAGGTCTCCAGTCCATCATAGGCATACATTTACAAGCAATATAATAATAATAATAATAATAATAACAATAATAATAATAATAATAACTGACAAGTGATAATAACAAGTCTCCAGTCCATCACAGAGACACATTTACAAGTCTCCAGTCCATCACAGGGACACATTTACAAGTCTCCAGTCCATCACATGGACACATTTACAAGTCACCAGTCCATCACAGAGACACCTGGACAAGTCTCCAGTCTATCACAGGGACACATTTACAAGTCTCCAGTCCATGACAGGGACACATTTACAAGTCTCCAGTCTATCACAGGGACACATTTACAAGTCACCAGTCCATCACAGGGACACCTGGACAGTCTCCAGTCCATCACAGGGACACGTGGACAAGTCTCCAGTCTATCACAAGGACATGTGGACAAGTCTCCAGTCCATCACAGGGACATGTGGACAAGTCTCCAGTCCATCACAGGGACACCTGGACAGGTCTCCAGTCCATCATAGGGATACATTTACAACAATATAATAATAATAATGATAACAATAACAAAAACAATAATAATAATAATAATAATAATAATAATAATAATAATAATAATAACTGACAAGTGATAATAACAAGTCTCCAGTCCATCACAGGGACACATTTACAAGTCTCCAGTCCATCACAGGGACACATTTACAAGTCTCCAGTCCACCACAGGGACACATTTACAAGTCACCAGTTCATCACAAGGACACGTGGACAAGTCTCCAGTCCATCACAGGGACACCTGGACAAGTCTCCAGTCCATCACAGGGAAACGTGGACAAGTCTCAAGTCTATCACAGGGACACGTGGACAAGTCACCAGTCCATCACCTGGACACCTGCACAAGTCTTCAGTCCATCACAGGGACACATTTACAAGTCTCCAGTCCATCACAGGGACACATTTACAAGTCACCAGTTCATCACAGGGACACTTGGACAAGTCTCCAGTCCATCACAGGGACACATTTACAAGTCACCAGTTCATCACAAGGACACGTGGACAAGTCTCCAGTCCATCACAGGGACACCTGGACAAGTCTCCAGTCCATCACAGGGACACGTGGACAAGTCTCAAGTCTATCACAGGGACACGTGGACAAGTCACCAGTCCATCACCTGGACACCTGCACAAGTCTCCAGTCCATCACAGGGACACATTTACAAGTCTCTAGTCCATCACAGGGACACATTTACAAGTCACCAGTTCATCACAGGGACACGTGGACAAGTCTCCAGTCCATCACAGGGACACCTGGACAAGTCTCCAATCCATCACAGGGACACGTGGACAAGTCTCAAGTCTATCACAGGGACATGTGGACAAGTCACCAGTCCATCACCTAAACACCTGCACAAGTCTCCAGTCCATCACAAGGACACATTTACAAGTCTCCAGTCCATCACAGGGACACATTTACAAGTCACCAGTCCATCACAGGGACACATTTACAAGTCTCCAGTCCATCACAGGGACACATTTACAAGTCACCAGTTCATCACAGGGACACGTGGACAAGTCTCCAGTCCATCACAGGGACACCTGGACAAGTCTCCAGTCCATCACAGGGACACGTGGACAAGTCTCAAGTCTATCACAGGGACATGTGGACAAGTCACCAGTCCATCACCTGGACACCTGCACAAGTCTCCAGTCCATCACAGGGACACATTTACAAGTCTCCAGTCTATCACAGGGACACCTGGACAGTCTCCAGTCCATCACAGGGAAACGTGGACAAGTCTCCAGTCTATCACAGGGACACGTGGAAAAGTCTCCAGTCCATCACAGGGACACATGGACAAGTCTCAAGTCTGTCACAGGGACACGTGGAAAAGTCACCAGTCCATCACCTGGACACCTGCACAAGTCTCCAGTCCATCACAGGGACATGTGGAGAAGTCCCCAGTCCATCACAGGGACATGTGGACATGTCTCCAGTCTATCACAGGGACACGTGGACAGGTCTCCAGTCCATTATAGTGATACATTTACAAGCAATATAATTTACAAGCAATATAATAATAATAATAATAATAATAATAATAATAATAATAATAATAATAATAATAATAATAATAATAATAATAATAACTGACAACTTATAATAATAACAAGTCTCCAGTCCATCACAGGGACACATTTACAAGTCTCCAGTCCATCACAGGGACACATTTACAAGTCTCCAGTCTATCACAGTGACACATTTACAAGTCACCAGTCCATCACAGGGACACCTGGACAGTCTCCAGTCCATCACAGGGACATGTGGACAAGTCTCCAGTCTATCACAGGGACATGTGGACAAGTCTCCAGTCCATCATAGGGACATGTGGACAAGTCTCTAGTCCATCACAGGGACACCTGGACAGGTCTCCAGTCCATCATAGGGATACATTTACAAGCAATATAATAATAATAATCATAATAACAATAATAATAATAATAATAACTGACAAGTGATAATAACAAGTATCCAGTCCATCACAGAGACACATTTACAAGTCTCCAGTCTATCACAGGGACACATTTACAAGTCTCCAGTCTATCACAGGGACACATTTACAAGTCACCAGTCCATCACAGGGACACCTGGACAAGTCTCCAGTCTATCACAGGGACACATTTACAAGTCTCCAGTCCATCACAGGGACACATTTACAAGTCTCCAGTCTATCACAGGGACACATTTACAAGTCACCAGTCCATCACAGGGACACCTGGACAGTCTCTAGTCTATCACAGGGATACGTGGACAAGTCTCCAGTCTATCATAGGGACATATGGACAAGTCTACAGTCTATCACAGGGACACATTTACAAGTCACCAGTCCATCACAGGGACACCTGGACAGTCTACAGTCCATCACAGGGACACGTGGACAAGTCTCCAGTCTATCATAGGGACATGTGGACAAGTCTCCAGTCCATCACAGGGACATGTTTACAAGTCTCCAGTCCATCACAGGGACACCTGGACAGGTCTCCAGTCCATCATAGGGATACATTTACAAGTAATATAATAATAATAATAACAATAATAATAATAATAATAATAATAATAATAATAATAATAATAATAATAATAATAATAACTGACAAGTGATAATAACAAGTCTCCAGTCCATCACAGGGACACATTTACAAGTCTCCAGTCCATCACAGGGACACATTTACAAGTCTCCAGTCCATCACAGGGACCCATTTACAAGTCACCAGTTCATCACAGGGACACGTGGACAAGTCTCCAGTCTATCACAGGGACACCTGGACATGTCTCCAGTCCATTATAGTGATACATTTACAAGCAATATAATTTACAAGCAATATAATAATAATAATAATAATAATAATAATAATAATAATAATAATAATAATAATAATAATAATAATAATAATAATAATAACTGACAACTTATAATAATAACAAGTCTCCAGTCCATCACAGGGACACATTTACAAGTCTCCAGTCCATCACAGGGACACATTTACAAGTCTCCAGTCTATCACAGGGACACATTTACAAGTCACCAGTCCATCACAGGGACACCTGGACAGTCTCCAGTCCATCACAGGGACATGTGGACAAGTCTCCAGTCTATCACAGGGACATGTGGACAAGTCTCCAGTCCATCACAGGGACATGTGGACAAGTCTCTAGTCCATCACAGGGACACCTGGACAGGTCTCCAGTCCATCATAGGGATACATTTACAAGCAATATAATAATAATGATCATAATAACAATAATAATAATAATAATAACTGACAAGTGATAATAACAAGTCTCCAGTCCATCACAGAGACACATTTACAAATCTCCAGTCTATCGCAGGGACACATGTACAAGTCTCCAGTCCATCACAGGGACACATTTACAAGTCGCCAGTCCATCACAGGGACACCTGGACAAGTCTCCAGTCTATCACAGGGACACATTTACAAGTCTCCAGTCCATCACAGGGACACATTTACAAGTCTCCAGTCTATCACAGGGACACATTTACAAGTCACCAGTCCATCACAGGGACACCTGGACAGTCTCCAGTCCATCACAGGGACACGTGGACAAGTCTCCAGTCTATCACAGGGACATGTGGACAAGTCTCCAGTCCATCACAGGGACATGTGGACAAGTCTCCAGTCCATCACAGGGACACCTGGACAGGTCTCCAGTCCATCATAGGGATACATTTACAAGCAATATAATAATAATAATAATAATAATAATAATAATAATAATAATAACAATAACAATAACAATAATAATAATAATAACAACAGACAAGTGATAATAACAAGTCTCTAGTCCATCACATGGACACATTTACAAGTCTTTAGTCCATCACTGGGACACATTTACAAGTCTCCAGTCCATCACAGTAACACATTTACAAGTCACCAGTTCATCACAGGGACACGTGGACAAGTCTCCAGTCCATCACAGGGACACCTGGACAAGTCTCCAGTCCATCACAGGGACACGTGGACAAGTCTCAAGTCTATCACAGGGACACGTGGACAAGTCACCAGTCCATCACCTGGACACCTGCACAAGTCTCCAGTCCATCACAGGGACACATTTACAAGTCTCCAGTCTATCACAGGGACACCTGGACAGTCTCCAGTCCATCACAGGGAAACGTGGACAAGTCTCCAGTCTATCACAGGGACACGTGGAAAAGTCTCCAGTCCATCACAGGGACACGTGGACAAGTCTCAAGTCTATCACAGGGACACGTGGACAAGTCACCAGTCCATCACCTGGACACCTGCACAAGTCTCCAGTCCATCACAGGGACATGTGGAGAAGTCCCCAGTCCATCACAGGGACATGTTGACAAGTCTCCAGTCTATCACAGGGACACCTGGACATGTCTCCAGTCCATTATAGTGATACATTTACAAGCAATATAATTTACAAGCAATATAATAATAATAATAATAATAATAATAATAATAATAATAATAATAATAATAATAATAATAATAATAATAATAATAATAATAATAATAATAATAATAATAATAACTGACAACTTATAATAATAACAAGTCTCCAGTCCATCACAGGGACACATTTACAAGTCTCCAGTCCATCACAGGGACACATTTACAAGTCTCCAGTCTATCACAGGGACACATTTACAAGTCACCAGTCCATCACAGGGACACCTGGACAGTCTCCAGTCCATCACAGGGACACGTGGACAAGTCTCAAGTCTATCACAGGGACATGTGGACAAGTCACCAGTCCATCACCTGGACACCTGCACAAGTCTCCAGTCCATCACAGGGACACATTTACAAGTCACCAGTTCATCACAGGGACACGTGGACAAGTCTCCAGTCCATCACAGGGACACATTTACAAGTCACCAGTTCATCACAAGGACACGTGGACAAGTCTCCAGTCCATCACAGGGACACCTGGACAAGTCTCCAGTCCATCACAGGGACACATGGACAAGTCTCAAGTCTATCATAGGGACACGTGGACAAGTCACCAGTCCATCACCTGGACACCTGCACAAGTCTCCAGTCCATCACAGGGACACATTTACAAGTCTCCAGTCCATCACAAGGATCCATTTACAAGTCACCAGTTCATCACAGGGACACGTGGACAAGTCTCCAGTCCATCACAGGGACACCTGGACAAGTCTCCAGTCCATCACAGGGACACGTGGACAAGTCTCAAGTCTATCACAGGGACATGTGGACAAGTCACCAGTCCATCACCTGGACACCTGCACAAGTCTCCAGTCCATCACAGGGACACATTTACAAGTCTCCAGTCCATCACAGGGACACATTTACAAGTCACCAGTCCATCACAGGGACACATTTACAAGTCTCCAGTCCATCACAGGGACACATTTACAAGTCACCAGTTCATCACAGGGACACGTGGACAAGTCTCCAGTCCATCACAGGGACACCTGGACAAGTCTCCAGTCCATCACAGGGACACCTGGACAAGTCTCAAGTCTATCACAGGGACATGTGGACAAGTCACCAGTCCATCACCTGGACACCTGCACAAGTCTCCAGTCCATCACAGGGACACATTTACAAGTCTCCAGTCTATCACAGGGACACCTGGACAGTCTCCAGTCCATCACAGGGAAATGTGGACAAGTCTCCAGTCTATCACAGGGACACGTGGAAAAGTCTCCAGTCCATCACAGGGACACGTGGAAAAGTCACCAGTCCATCACCTGGACACCTGCACAAGTCTCCAGTCCATCAAAGGGACATGTGGAGAAGTCCCCAGTCCATCACCTGGACATGTGGACAAGTCTCAAGTCTATCACAGGGACACATGGACAGGTCTCCAGTCCATTATAGTGATACATTTACAAGCAATATAATTTACAAGCAATATAATAATAATAATAATAATAACTGACAACTTATAATAATAACAAGTCTCCAGTCCATCACAGGGACACATTTACAAGTCTCCAGTCCATCACAGGGACACATTTACAAGTCTCCAGTCTATCACAGGGACACATTTACAAGTCACCAGTCCATCACAGGGACACCTGGACAGTCTCCAGTCCATCACAGGGACACGTGGACAAGTCTCCAGTCTATCACAGGGACACGTGGACAAGTCTCCAGTCCATCACAGGGACACCTGGACAAGTCTCCAGTCCATCACAGGGACACATGGACAAGTCTCAAGTCTATCATAGGGACACGTGGACAAGTCACCAGTCCATCACCTGGACACCTGCACAAGTCTCCAGTCCATCACAGGGACACATTTACAAGTCTCCAGTCCATCACAAGGATCCATTTACAAGTCACCAGTTCATCACAGGGACACGTGGACAAGTCTCCAGTCCATCACAGGGACACCTGGACAAGTCTCCAGTCCATCACAGGGACACGTGGACAAGTCTCAAGTCTATCACAGGGACATGTGGACAAGTCACCAGTCCATCACCTGGACACCTGCACAAGTCTCCAGTCCATCACAGGGACACATTTACAAGTCTCCAGTCCATCACAGGGACACATTTACAAGTCACCAGTCCATCACAGGGACACATTTACAAGTCTCCAGTCCATCACAGGGACACATTTACAAGTCACCAGTTCATCACAGGGACACGTGGACAAGTCTCCAGTCCATCACAGGGACACCTGGACAAGTCTCCAGTCCATCACAGGGACACCTGGACAAGTCTCAAGTCTATCACAGGGACATGTGGACAAGTCACCAGTCCATCACCTGGACACCTGCACAAGTCTCCAGTCCATCACAGGGACACATTTACAAGTCTCCAGTCTATCACAGGGACACCTGGACAGTCTCCAGTCCATCACAGGGAAATGTGGACAAGTCTCCAGTCTATCACAGGGACACGTGGAAAAGTCTCCAGTCCATCACAGGGACACGTGGAAAAGTCACCAGTCCATCACCTGGACACCTGCACAAGTCTCCAGTCCATCAAAGGGACATGTGGAGAAGTCCCCAGTCCATCACCTGGACATGTGGACAAGTCTCAAGTCTATCACAGGGACACATGGACAGGTCTCCAGTCCATTATAGTGATACATTTACAAGCAATATAATTTACAAGCAATATAATAATAATAATAATAATAATAATAATAATAATAATAACTGACAACTTATAATAATAACAAGTCTCCAGTCCATCACAGGGACACATTTACAAGTCTCCAGTCCATCACAGGGACACATTTACAAGTCTCCAGTCTATCACAGGGACACATTTACAAGTCACCAGTCCATCACAGGGACACGTGGACAAGTCTCTAGTCTATCACAGGGACATGTGGACAAGTCTCCAGTCCATCACAGGGACATGTGGACAAGTCTCTAGTCCATCACAGGGACACCTGGACAGGTCTCCAGTCCATCATAGGCATACATTTACAAGCAATATAATAATAATAATAATAATAATAATAACAATAATAATAATAATAATAACTGACAAGTGATAATAACAAGTCTCCAGTCCATCACAGAGACACATTTACAAGTCTCCAGTCCATCACAGGGACACATTTACAAGTCTCCAGTCCATCACATGGACATATTTACAAGTCACCAGTCCATCACAGAGACACCTGGACAAGTCTCCAGTCTATCACAGGGACACATTTACAAGTCTCCAGTCCATGACAGGGACACATTTACAAGTCTCCAGTCTATCACAGGGACACATTTACAAGTCACCAGTCCATCACAGGGACACCTGGACAGTCTCCAGTCCATCACAGGGACACGTGGACAAGTCTCCAGTCTATCACAAGGACATGTGGACAAGTCTCCAGTCCATCACAGGGACATGTGGACAAGTCTCCAGTCCATCACAGGGACACCTGGACAGGTCTCCAGTCCATCATAGGGATACATTTACAACAATATAATAATAATAATGATAACAATAACAAAAACAATAATAATAATAATAATAATAATAATAATAATAATAATAATAATAACTGACAAGTGATAATAACAAGTCTCCAGTCCATCACAGGGACACATTTACAAGTCTCCAGTCCATCACAGGGACACATTTACAAGTCTCCAGTCCACCACAGGGACACATTTACAAGTCACCAGTTCATCACAAGGACACGTGGACAAGTCTCCAGTCCATCACAGGGACACCTGGACAAGTCTCCAGTCCATCACAGGGAAACGTGGACAAGTCTCAAGTCTATCACAGGGACACGTGGACAAGTCACCAGTCCATCACCTGGACACCTGCACAAGTCTCCAGTCCATCACAGGGACACATTTACAAGTCTCCAGTCCATCACAGGGACACATTTACAAGTCACCAGTTCATCACAGGGACACTTGGACAAGTCTCCAGTCCATCACAGGGACACATTTACAAGTCACCAGTTCATCACAAGGACACGTGGACAAGTCTCCAGTCCATCACAGGGACACCTGGACAAGTCTCCAGTCCATCACAGGGACACGTGGACAAGTCTCAAGTCTATCACAGGGACACGTGGACAAGTCACCAGTCCATCACCTGGACACCTGCACAAGTCTCCAGTCCATCACAGGGACACATTTACAAGTCTCCAGTCCATCACAGGGACACATTTACAAGTCACCAGTTCATCACAGGGACACGTGGACAAGTCTCCAGTCCATCACAGGGACACCTGGACAAGTCTCCAATCCATCACAGGGACACGTGGACAAGTCTCAAGTCTATCACAGGGACATGTGGACAAGTCACCAGTCCATCACCTAAACACCTGCACAAGTCTCCAGTCCATCACAAGGACACATTTACAAGTCTCCAGTCCATCACAGGGACACATTTACAAGTCACCAGTCCATCACAGGGACACATTTACAAGTCTCCAGTCCATCACAGGGACACATTTACAAGTCACCAGTTCATCACAGGGACACGTGGACAAGTCTCCAGTCCATCACAGGGACACCTGGACAAGTCTCCAGTCCATCACAGGGACACGTGGACAAGTCTCAAGTCTATCACAGGGACATGTGGACAAGTCACCAGTCCATCACCTGGACACCTGCACAAGTCTCCAGTCCATCACAGGGACACATTTACAAGTCTCCAGTCTATCACAGGGACACCTGGACAGTCTCCAGTCCATCACAGGGAAACGTGGACAAGTCTCCAGTCTATCACAGGGACACGTGGAAAAGTCTCCAGTCCATCACAGGGACACATGGACAAGTCTCAAGTCTGTCACAGGGACACGTGGAAAAGTCACCAGTCCATCACCTGGACACCTGCACAAGTCTCCAGTCCATCACAGGGACATGTGGAGAAGTCCCCAGTCCATCACAGGGACATGTGGACAAGTCTCCAGTCTATCACAGGGACACGTGGACAGGTCTCCAGTCCATTATAGTGATACATTTACAAGCAATATAATTTACAAGCAATATAATAATAATAATAATAATAATAATAATAATAATAATAATAATAATAATAATAATAATAATAATAATAATAATAACTGACAACTTATAATAATAACAAGTCTCCAGTCCATCACAGGGACACATTTACAAGTCTCCAGTCCATCACAGGGACACATTTACAAGTCTCCAGTCTATCACAGTGACACATTTACAAGTCACCAGTCCATCACAGGGACACCTGGACAGTCTCCAGTCCATCACAGGGACATGTGGACAAGTCTCCAGTCTATCACAGGGACATGTGGACAAGTCTCCAGTCCATCATAGGGACATGTGGACAAGTCTCTAGTCCATCACAGGGACACCTGGACAGGTCTCCAGTCCATCATAGGGATACATTTACAAGCAATATAATAATAATAATCATAATAACAATAATAATAATAATAATAATAATAACTGACAAGTGATAATAACAAGTATCCAGTCCATCACAGAGACACATTTACAAGTCTCCAGTCTATCACAGGGACACATTTACAAGTCTCCAGTCTATCACAGGGACACATTTACAAGTCACCAGTCCATCACAGGGACACCTGGACAAGTCTCCAGTCTATCACAGGGACACATTTACAAGTCTCCAGTCCATCACAGGGACACATTTACAAGTCTCCAGTCTATCACAGGGACACATTTACAAGTCACCAGTCCATCACAGGGACACCTGGACAGTCTCTAGTCTATCACAGGGATACGTGGACAAGTCTCCAGTCTATCATAGGGACATATGGACAAGTCTACAGTCTATCACAGGGACACATTTACAAGTCACCAGTCCATCACAGGGACACCTGGACAGTCTACAGTCCATCACAGGGACACGTGGACAAGTCTCCAGTCTATCATAGGGACATGTGGACAAGTCTCCAGTCCATCACAGGGACATGTTTACAAGTCTC
The DNA here is from genome assembly GCA_038048925.1 of Garcialebias charrua. Taxonomy (NCBI): domain Eukaryota; kingdom Metazoa; phylum Chordata; class Actinopteri; order Cyprinodontiformes; family Rivulidae; genus Garcialebias; species Garcialebias charrua. Next base: position 21,509 of record JBBPBX010032357.1, on the reverse strand, counting down.
CAGTCCATCACAGGGACACCTGGACAGGTCTCCAGTCCATCATAGGGATACATTTACAAGTAATATAATAATAATAATAACAATAATAATAATAATAATAATAATAATAATAATAATAATAATAATAATAATAATAATAATAATAACTGACAAGTGATAATAACAAGTCTCCAGTCCATCACAGGGACACATTTACAAGTCTCCAGTCCATCACAGGGACACATTTACAAGTCTCCAGTCCATCACAGGGACCCATTTACAAGTCACCAGTTCATCACAGGGACACGTGGACAAGTCTCCAGTCTATCACAGGGACACCTGGACATGTCTCCAGTCCATTATAGTGATACATTTACAAGCAATATAATTTACATGCAATATAATAATAATAATAATAATAATAATAATAATAATAATAATAATAATAATAATAATAATAATAATAATAATAACTGACAACTTATAATAATAACAAGTCTCCAGTCCATCACAGGGACACATTTACAAGTCTCCAGTCCATCACAGGGACACATTTACAAGTCTCTAGTCTATCACAGGGACACATTTACAAGTCACCAGTCCATCACAGGGACACCTGGACAGTCTCCAGTCCATCACAGGGACATGTGGACAAGTCTCCAGTCTATCACAGGGACATGTGGACAAGTCTCCAGTCCATCACAGGGACATGTGGACAAGTCTCTAGTCCATCACAGGGACACCTGGACAGGTCTCCAGTCCATCATAGGGATACATTTACAAGCAATATAATAATAATGATCATAATAACAATAATAATAATAATAATAACTGACAAGTGATAATAACAAGTCTCCAGTCCATCACAGAGACACATTTACAAATCTCCAGTCTATCGCAGGGACACATGTACAAGTCTCCAGTCCATCACAGGGACACATTTACAAGTCGCCAGTCCATCACAGGGACACCTGGACAAGTCTCCAGTCTATCACAGGGACACATTTACAAGTCTCCAGTCCATCACAGGGACACATTTACAAGTCTCCAGTCTATCACAGGGACACATTTACAAGTCACCAGTCCATCACAGGGACACCTGGACAGTCTCCAGTCCATCACAGGGACACGTGGACAAGTCTCCAGTCTATCACAGGGACATGTGGACAAGTCTCCAGTCCATCACAGGGACATGTGGACAAGTCTCCAGTCCATCACAGGGACACCTGGACAGGTCTCCAGTCCATCATAGGGATACATTTACAAGCAATATAATAATAATAATAATAATAATAATAATAATAATAATAATAACAATAACAATAACAATAATAATAATAATAACAACAGACAAGTGATAATAACAAGTCTCTAGTCCATCACATGGACACATTTACAAGTCTTTAGTCCATCACTGGGACACATTTACAAGTCTCCAGTCCATCACAGTAACACATTTACAAGTCACCAGTTCATCACAGGGACACGTGGACAAGTCTCCAGTCCATCACAGGGACACCTGGACAAGTCTCCAGTCCATCACAGGGACACGTGGACAAGTCTCAAGTCTATCACAGGGACACGTGGACAAGTCACCAGTCCATCACCTGGACACCTGCACAAGTCTCCAGTCCATCACAGGGACACATTTACAAGTCTCCAGTCTATCACAGGGACACCTGGACAGTCTCCAGTCCATCACAGGGAAACGTGGACAAGTCTCCAGTCTATCACAGGGACACGTGGAAAAGTCTCCAGTCCATCACAGGGACACGTGGACAAGTCTCAAGTCTATCACAGGGACACGTGGACAAGTCACCAGTCCATCACCTGGACACCTGCACAAGTCTCCAGTCCATCACAGGGACATGTGGAGAAGTCCCCAGTCCATCACAGGGACATGTGGACAAGTCTCCAGTCTATCACAGGGACACCTGGACATGTCTCCAGTCCATTATAGTGATACATTTACAAGCAATATAATTTACAAGCAATATAATAATAATAATAATAATAATAATAATAATAATAATAATAATAATAATAATAATAATAATAATAATAATAATAATAATAATAATAACTGACAACTTATAATAATAACAAGTCTCCAGTCCATCACAGGGACACATTTACAAGTCTCCAGTCCATCACAGGGACACATTTACAAGTCTCCAGTCTATCACAGTGACACATTTACAAGTCACCAGTCCATCACAGGGACACCTGGACAGTCTCCAGTCCATCACAGGGACATGTGGACAAGTCTCCAGTCTATCACAGGGACATGTGGACAAGTCTCCAGTCCATCACAGGGACATGTGGACAAGTCTCTAGTCCATCACAGGGACACCTGGACAGGTCTCCAGTCCATCATAGGGATACATTTACAAGCAATATAATAATAATAATCATAATAACAATAATAATAATAATAATAACTGACAAGTGATAATAACAAGTATCCAGTCCATCACAGAGACACATTTACAAGTCTCCAGTCTATCACAGGGACACATTTACAAGTCTCCAGTCTATCACAGGGACACATTTACAAGTCACCAGTCCATCACAGGGACACCTGGACAAGTCTCCAGTCTATCACAGGGACACATTTACAAGTCTCCAGTCCATCACAGGGACACATTTACAAGTCTCCAGTCTATCACAGGGACACATTTACAAGTCACCAGTCCATCACAGGGACACCTGGACAGTCTCTAGTCTATCACAGGGATACGTGGACAAGTCTCCAGTCTATCATAGGGACATATGGACAAGTCTACAGTCTATCACAGGGACACATTTACAAGTCACCAGTCCATCACAGGGACACCTGGACAGTCTACAGTCCATCACAGGGACACGTGGACAAGTCTCCAGTCTATCATAGGGACATGTGGACAAGTCTCCAGTCCATCACAGGGACATGTTTACAAGTCTCCAGTCCATCACAGGGACACCTGGACAGGTCTCCAGTCCATCATAGGGATACATTTACAAGTAATATAATAATAATAATAACAATAATAATAATAATAATAATAATAATAATAATAATAATAATAATAATAATAATAATAATAATAATAATAATAACTGACAAGTGATAATAACAAGTCTCCAGTCCATCACAGGGACACATTTACAAGTCTCCAGTCCATCACAGGGACACATTTACAAGTCTCCAGTCCATCACAGGGACACATTTACAAGTCACCAGTTCATCACAGGGACACGTGGACAAGTCTCCAGTCCATCACAGGGACACCTGGACAAGTCTCCAGTCCATCACAGGGACACGTGGACAAGTCTCAAGTCTATCACAGGGACACGTGGACAAGTCACCAGTCCATCACCTGGACACCTGCACAAGTCTCCAGTCCATCACAGGGACACATTTACAAGTCTCCAGTCTATCACAGGGACACCTGGACCGTCTCCAGTCCATCACAGGGAAACGTGGACAACTCCCCAGTCTATCACAGGGACACGTGGACAAGTCTCAAGTCTATCACAGGGACACGTGGTCAAGTCACCAGTCCATCACCTGGACACCTGCACAAGTCTCCAGTCCATCACAGGGACATGTGGAGAAGTCCCCAGTCCATCACAGGGACATGTGGAGAAGTCTCCAGTCTATCACAGGGACACCTGGACAGGTCTCCAGTCCATTATAGTGATACATTTACAAGCACTATAATTTACAAGCAATATAATAATAATAATAATAATAATAATAATAATAATAATAATAATAATAATAATAATAATAATAATAATAATAACTGACAACTTATAATAATAACAAGTCTCCAGTCCATCACAGGGACACATTTACAAGTCTCTAGTCCATCACAGGGACACATTTACAAGTCTCAAGTCTATCACAGGGACACATTTACAAGTCACCAGTCCATCACAGGGACACCTGGACAGTCTCCAGTCCATCACAGGGACACGTGGACAAGTCTCCAGTCTATCACAGGGACATGTGGACAAGTCTCCAGTCCATCACAGGGACATGTGGACAAGTCTCCAGTCCATCACAGGGACACCTGGACAGGTCTCCAGTCCATCATAGGGATACATTTACAAGCAATATAATAATAATAATAATAACAATAACAAAACAATAATAATAATAATAATAATAATAATAATAATAATAATAATAATAATAATAATAATAATAATAATAATAATAACTGACAAGTGATAATAACAAGTCTCCAGTCCATCACAGGGACACATTTACAAGTCTCCAGTCCATCACAGGGACACATTTACAAGTCTCCAGTCCATCACAGGGACACATTTACAAGTCACCAGTTCATCACAGGGACACGTGGACAAGTCTCCAGTCCATCACAGGGACACCTGGACAAGTCTCCAGTCCATCACAGGGACACGTGGACAAGTCTCAAGTCTATCACAGGGACATGTGGACAAGTCACCAGTCCATCACCTGGACACCTGCACAAGTCTCCAGTCCATCACAGGGACACATTTACAAGTCTCCAGTCTATCACAGGGACACCTGGACAGTCTCCAGTCCATCACAGGGAAACTTGGACAAGTCTCCAGTCTATCACAGGGACACGTGGAAAAGTCTCCAGTCCATCACAGGGACACATGGACAAGTCTCAAGTCTGTCACAGGGACACGTGGAAAAGTCACCAGTCCATCACCTGGACACCTGCACAAGTCTCCAGTCCATCACAGGGACATGTGGAGAAGTCCCCAGTCCATCACAGGGACATGTGGACAAGTCTCCAGTCTATCACAGGGACACGTGGACAGGTCTCCAGTCCATTATAGTGATACATTTACAAGCAATATAATTTACAAGCAATATAATAATAATAATAATAATAATAATAATAATAATAATAATAATAATAATAACTGACAACTTATAATAATAACAAGTCTCCAGTCCATCACAGGGACACATTTACAAGTCTCCAGTCCATCACAGGGACACATTTACAAGTCTCCAGTCTATCACAGGGACACATTTACAAGTCACCAGTCCATCACAGGGACACCTGGACAGTCTCCAGTCCATCACAGGGACACGTGGACAAGTCTCTAGTCTATCACAGGGACATGTGGACAAGTCTCCAGTCCATCACAGGGACATGTGGACAAGTCTCTAGTCCATCACAGGGACGCCTGGACAGGTCTCCAGTCCATCATAGGCATACATTTACAAGCAATATAATAATAATAATAATAACAATAATAATAATAATAATAACTGACAAGTGATAATAACAAGTCTCCAATCCATCACAGAGACACATTTACAAGTCTCCAGTCCATCACAGGGACACATTTACAAGTCTCCAGTCCATCACATGGACACATTTACAAGTCACCAGTCCATCACAGGGACACCTGGACAAGTATCCAGTCTATCACAGGGACACATTTACAAGTCTCCAGTCCATGACAGGGACACATTTACAAGTCTCCAGTCTATCACAGGGACACATTTACAAGTCTCCAGTCCATCACAGGGACACATTTACAAGTCACCAGTCCATCACAGGGACACCTGGACAAGTCTCCAGTCTATCACAGGGACACATTTACAAGTCTCCAGTCCATCACAGGGACACATTTACAAGTCTCCAGTCTATCACAGGGACACATTTACAAGTCACCAGTCCATCACAGGGACACCTGGACAGTCTCTAGTCTATCACAGGGATACGTGGACAAGTCTCCAGTCTATCATAGGGACATGTGGACAAGTCTACAGTCTATCACAGGGACACATTTACAAGTCACCAGTCCATCACAGGGACACCTGGACAGTCTCCAGTCCATCACAGGGACACGTGGACAAGTCTCCAGTCTATCATAGGGACATGTGGACAAGTCTCCAGTCCATCACAGGGACATGTTTACAAGTCTCCAGTCCATCACAGGGACACCTGGACAGGTCTCCAGTCCATCATAGGCATACATTTACAAGCAATATAATAATAATAATAATAATAACAATAATAATAATAATAATAACTGACAAGTGATAATAACAAGTCTCCAGTCCATCACAGAGACACATTTACAAGTCTCCAGTCCATCACAGGGACACATTTACAAGTCTCCAGTCCATCACATGGACACATTTACAAGTCACCAGTCCATCACAGAGACACCTGGACAAGTCTCCAATCTATCACAGGGACACATTTACAAGTCTCCAGTCCATGACAGGGACACATTTACAAGTCTCCAGTTTATCATAGGGACACATTTACAAGTCACCAGTCCATCACAGGGACACCTGGACAGTCTCCAGTCCATCACAGGGACACGTGGACAAGTCTCCAGTCTATCACAAGGACATGTGGACAAGTCTCCAGTCCATCACAGGGACATGTGGACAAGTCTCCAGTCCATCACAGGGACACCTGGACAGGTCTCCAGTCCATCATAGGGATACATTTACAACAATATAATAATAATAATGATAATAATAATAATAATAATAATAATAATAATAATAATAATAATAATAATAATAATAATAATAATAATAACTGACAAGTGATAATAACAAGTCTCCAGTCCATCACAGGGACACATTTACAAGTCTCCAGTCCATCACAGGGACATATTTACAAGTCTCCAGTCCACCACAGGGACACATTTACAAGTCACCAGTTCATCACAAGGACACGTGGACAAGTCTCCAGTCCATCACAGGGACACGTGGACAAGTCTCAAGTCTATCACAGGGACACGTGGACAAGTCACCAGTCCAACACCTGGACACCTGCACAAGTCTCCAGTCCATCACAGGGACACATTTACAAGTCTCCAGTCCATCACAGGGACACATTTACAAGTCACCAGTTCATCACAGGGACACGTGGACAAGTCTCCAGTCCATCACAGGGACACATTTACAAGTCACCAGTTCATCACAAGGACACGTGGACAAGTCTCCAGTCCATCACAGGGACACCTGGACAAGTCTCCAGTCCATCACAGGGACACATGGACAAGTCTCAAGTCTATCATAGGGACACGTGGACAAGTCACCAGTCCATCACCTGGACACCTGCACAAGTCTCCAGTCCATCACAGGGACACATTTACAAGTCTCCAGTCCATCACAAGGATCCATTTACAAGTCACCAGTTCATCACAGGGACACGTGGACAAGTCTCCAGTCCATCACAGGGACACCTGGACAAGTCTCCAGTCCATCACAGGGACACGTGGACAAGTCTCAAGTCTATCACAGGGACATGTGGACAAGTCACCAGTCCATCACCTGGACACCTGCACAAGTCTCCAGTCCATCACAGGGACACATTTACAAGTCTCCAGTCCATCACAGGGACACATTTACAAGTCACCAGTCCATCACAGGGACACATTTACAAGTCTCCAGTCCATCACAGGGACACATTTACAAGTCACCAGTTCATCACAGGGACACGTGGACAAGTCTCCAGTCCATCACAGGGACACCTGGACAAGTCTCCAGTCCATCACAGGGACACCTGGACAAGTCTCAAGTCTATCACAGGGACATGTGGACAAGTCACCAGTCCATCACCTGGACACCTGCACAAGTCTCCAGTCCATCACAGGGACACATTTACAAGTCTCCAGTCTATCACAGGGACACCTGGACAGTCTCCAGTCCATCACAGGGAAATGTGGACAAGTCTCCAGTCTATCACAGGGACACGTGGAAAAGTCTCCAGTCCATCACAGGGACACGTGGAAAAGTCACCAGTCCATCACCTGGACACCTGCACAAGTCTCCAGTCCATCACAGGGACATGTGGAGAAGTCCCCAGTCCATCACCTGGACATGTGGACAAGTCTCCAGTCTATCACAGGGACATGTTTACAAGTCTCCAGTCCATCACAGGGACACCTGGACAGGTCTCCAGTCCATCATAGGCATACATTTACAAGCAATATAATAATAATAATAATAATAACAATAATAATAATAATAATAACTGAAGTGATAATAACAAGTCTCCAGTCCATCACAGAGACACATTTACAAGTCTCCAGTCCATCACAGGGACACATTTACAAGTCTCCAGTCCATCACATGGATACATTTACAAGTCACCAGTCCATCACAGAGACACCTGGACAAGTTTCCAATCTATCACAGGGACACATTTACAAGTCTCCAGTCCATGACAGGGACACATTTACAAGTCTCCAGTTTATCATAGGGACACATTTACAAGTCACCAGTCCATCACAGGGACACCTGGACAGTCTCCAGTCCATCACAGGGACACGTGGACAAGTCTCCAGTCTATCACAAGGACATGTGGACAAGTCTCCAGTCCATCACAGGGACATGTGGACAAGTCTCCAGTCCATCACAGGGACACCTGGACAGGTCTCCAGTCCATCATAGGGATACATTTACAACAATATAATAATAATAATAAACAATAATAATAATAATAATAATAATAATAATAATAATAATAATAATAATAATAACTGACAAGTGATAATAACAAGTCTCCAGTCCATCACAGGGACACATTTACAAGTCTCCAGTCCATCACAGGGACATATTTACAAGTCTCCAGTCCACCACAGGGACACATTTACAAGTCACCAGTTCATCACAAGGACACGTGGACAAGTCTCCAGTCCATCACAGGGACACGTGGACAAGTCTCAAGTCTATCACAGGGACACGTGGACAAGTCACCAGTCCAACACCTGGACACCTGCACAAGTCTCCAGTCCATCACAGGGACACATTTACAAGTCTCCAGTCCATCACAGGGACACATTTACAAGTCACCAGTTCATCACAGGGACACGTGGACAAGTCTCCAGTCCATCACAGGGACACATTTACAAGTCACCAGTTCATCACAAGGACACGTGGACAAGTCTCCAGTCCATCACAGGGACACCTGGACAAGTCTCCAGTCCATCACAGGGACACGTGGACAAGTCTCAAGTCTATCATAGGGACACGTGGACAAGTCACCAGTCCATCACCTGGACACCTGCACAAGTCTCCAGTCCATCACAGGGACACATTTACAAGTCTCCAGTCCATCACAAGGATCCATTTACAAGTCACCAGTTCATCACAGGGACACGTGGACAAGTCTCCAGTCCATCACAGGGACACCTGGACAAGTCTCCAGTCCATCACAGGGACACGTGGACAAGTCTCAAGTCTATCACAGGGACATGTGGACAAGTCACCAGTCCATCACCTGGACACCTGCACAAGTCTCCAGTCCATCACAGGGACACATTTACAAGTCTCCAGTCCATCACAGGGACACATTTACAAGTCACCAGTCCATCACAGGGACACATTTACAAGTCTCCAGTCCATCACAGGGACACATTTACAAGTCACCAGTTCATCACAGGGACACGTGGACAAGTCTCCAGTCCATCACAGGGACACCTGGACAAGTCTCCAGTCCATCACAGGGACACGTGGACAAGTCTCAAGTCTATCACAGGGACATGTGGACAAGTCACCAGTCCATCACCTGGACACCTGCACAAGTCTCCAGTCCATCACAGGGACACATTTACAAGTCTCCAGTTCATCACAGGGACACGTGGACAAGTCTCCAGTCCATCACAGGGACACATTTACAAGTCACCAGTTCATCACAGGGACACGTGGACAAGTCTCCAGTCCATCACAGGGACACCTGGACAAGTCTCCAGTCCATCACAGGGACACATGGACAAGTCTCAAGTCTATCATAGGGACACGTGGACAAGTCACCAGTCCATCACCTGGACACCTGCACAAGTCTCCAGTCCATCACAGGGACACATTTACAAGTCTCCAGTCCATCACAAGGATCCATTTACAAGTCACCAGTTCATCACAGGGACACGTGGACAAGTCTCCAGTCCATCACAGGGACACCTGGACAAGTCTCCAGTCCATCACAGGGACACGTGGACAAGTCTCAAGTCTATCACAGGGACATGTGGACAAGTCACCAGTCCATCACCTGGACACCTGCACAAGTCTCCAGTCCATCACAGGGACACATTTACAAGTCTCCAGTCCATCACAGGGACACATTTACAAGTCACCAGTCCATCACAGGGACACATTTACAAGTCTCCAGTCCATCACAGGGACACATTTACAAGTCACCAGTTCATCACAGGGACACGTGGACAAGTCTCCAGTCCATCACAGGGACACCTGGACAAGTCTCCAGTCCATCACAGGGACACGTGGACAAGTCTCAAGTCTATCACAGGGACATGTGGACAAGTCACCAGTCCATCACCTGGACACCTGCACAAGTCTCCAGTCCATCACAGGGACACATTTACAAGTCTCCAGTCTATCACAGGGACACCTGGACAGTCTCCAGTCCATCACAGGGAAATGTGGACAAGTCTCCAGTCTATCACAGGGACACGTGGAAAAGTCTCCAGTCCATCACAGGGACACGTGGAAAAGTCACCAGTCCATCACCTGGACACCTGCACAAGTCTCCAGTCCATCAAAGGGACATGTGGAGAAGTCCCCAGTCCATCACCTGGACATGTGGACAAGTCTCAAGTCTATCACAGGGACACATGGACAGGTCTCCAGTCCATTATAGTGATACATTTACAAGCAATATAATTTACAAGCAATATAATAATAATAATAATAATAACTGACAACTTATAATAATAACAAGTCTCCAGTCCATCACAGGGACACATTTACAAGTCTCCAGTCCATCACAGGGACACATTTACAAGTCTCCAGTCTATCACAGGGACACATTTACAAGTCACCAGTCCATCACAGGGACACCTGGACAGTCTCCAGTCCATCACAGGGACACGTGGACAAGTCTCCAGTCTATCACAGGGACACGTGGACAAGTCTCCAGTCCATCACAGGGACACCTGGACAAGTCTCCAGTCCATCACAGGGACACATGGACAAGTCTCAAGTCTATCATAGGGACACGTGGACAAGTCACCAGTCCATCACCTGGACACCTGCACAAGTCTCCAGTCCATCACAGGGACACATTTACAAGTCTCCAGTCCATCACAAGGATCCATTTACAAGTCACCAGTTCATCACAGGGACACGTGGACAAGTCTCCAGTCCATCACAGGGACACCTGGACAAGTCTCCAGTCCATCACAGGGACACGTGGACAAGTCTCAAGTCTATCACAGGGACATGTGGACAAGTCACCAGTCCATCACCTGGACACCTGCACAAGTCTCCAGTCCATCACAGGGACACATTTACAAGTCTCCAGTCTATCACAGGGACACATTTACAAGTCACCAGTCCATCACAGGGACACATTTACAAGTCTCCAGTCCATCACAGGGACACATTTACAAGTCACCAGTTCATCACAGGGACACGTGGACAAGTCTCCAGTCCATCACAGGGACACCTGGACAAGTCTCCAGTCCATCACAGGGACACCTGGACAAGTCTCAAGTCTATCACAGGGACATGTGGACAAGTCACCAGTCCATCACCTGGACACCTGCACAAGTCTCCAGTCCATCACAGGGACACATTTACAAGTCTCCAGTCTATCACAGGGACACCTGGACAGTCTCCAGTCCATCACAGGGAAATGTGGACAAGTCTCCAGTCTATCACAGGGACACGTGGAAAAGTCTCCAGTCCATCACAGGGACACGTGGAAAAGTCACCAGTCCATCACCTGGACACCTGCACAAGTCTCCAGTCCATCAAAGGGACATGTGGAGAAGTCCCCAGTCCATCACCTGGACATGTGGACAAGTCTCAAGTCTATCACAGGGACACATGGACAGGTCTCCAGTCCATTATAGTGATACATTTACAAGCAATATAATTTACAAGCAATATAATAATAATAATAATAATAATAATAATAATAATAATAACTGACAACTTATAATAATAACAAGTCTCCAGTCCATCACAGGGACACATTTACAAGTCTCCAGTCCATCACAGGGACACATTTACAAGTCTCCAGTCTATCACAGGGACACATTTACAAGTCACCAGTCCATCACAGGGACACCTGGACAAGTCTCTAGTCTATCACAGGGACATGTGGACAAGTCTCCAGTCCATCACAGGGACATGTGGACAAGTCTCTAGTCCATCACAGGGACACCTGGACAGGTCTCCAGTCCATCATAGGCATACATTTACAAGCAATATAATAATAATAATAATAATAATAATAATAATAATAATAACTGACAAGTGATAATAACAAGTCTCCAGTCCATCACAGAGACACATTTACAAGTCTCCAGTCCATCACAGGGACACATTTACAAGTCTCCAGTCCATCACATGGACATTTACAAGTCACCAGTCCATCACAGAGACACCTGGACAAGTCTCCAGTCTATCACAGGGACACATTTACAAGTCTCCAGTCCATGACAGGGACACATTTACAAGTCTCCAGTCTATCACAGGGACACATTTACAAGTCACCAGTCCATCACAGGGACACCTGGACAGTCTCCAGTCCATCACAGGGACACGTGGACAAGTCTCCAGTCTATCACAAGGACATGTGGACAAGTCTCCAGTCCATCACAGGGACATGTGGACAAGTCTCCAGTCCATCACAGGGACACCTGGACAGGTCTCCAGTCCATCATAGGGATACATTTACAACAATATAATAATAATAATGATAACAATAACAAAAACAATAATAATAATAATAATAATAATAATAATAATAATAATAATAATAACTGACAAGTGATAATAACAAGTCTCCAGTCCATCACAGGGACACATTTACAAGTCTCCAGTCCATCACAGGGACACATTTACAAGTCTCCAGTCCACCACAGGGACACATTTACAAGTCACCAGTTCATCACAAGGACACGTGGACAAGTCTCCAGTCCATCACAGGGACACCTGGACAAGTCTCCAGTCCATCACAGGGAAACGTGGACAAGTCTCAAGTCTATCACAGGGACACGTGGACAAGTCACCAGTCCATCACCTGGACACCTGCACAAGTCTTCAGTCCATCACAGGGACACATTTACAAGTCTCCAGTCCATCACAGGGACACATTTACAAGTCACCAGTTCATCACAGGGACACTTGGACAAGTCTCCAGTCCATCACAGGGACACATTTACAAGTCACCAGTTCATCACAAGGACACGTGGACAAGTCTCCAGTCCATCACAGGGACACCTGGACAAGTCTCCAGTCCATCACAGGGACACGTGGACAAGTCTCAAGTCTATCACAGGGACACGTGGACAAGTCACCAGTCCATCACCTGGACACCTGCACAAGTCTCCAGTCCATCACAGGGACACATTTACAAGTCTCCAGTCCATCACAGGGACACATTTACAAGTCACCAGTTCATCACAGGGACACGTGGACAAGTCTCCAGTCCATCACAGGGACACCTGGACAAGTCTCCAATCCATCACAGGGACACGTGGACAAGTCTCAAGTCTATCACAGGGACATGTGGACAAGTCACCAGTCCATCACCTAAACACCTGCACAAGTCTCCAGTCCATCACAAGGACACATTTACAAGTCTCCAGTCCATCACAGGGACACATTTACAAGTCACCAGTCCATCACAGGGACACATTTACAAGTCTCCAGTCCATCACAGGGACACATTTACAAGTCACCAGTTCATCACAGGGACACGTGGACAAGTCTCCAGTCCATCACAGGGACACCTGGACAAGTCTCCAGTCCATCACAGGGACACGTGGACAAGTCTCAAGTCTATCACAGGGACATGTGGACAAGTCACCAGTCCATCACCTGGACACCTGCACAAGTCTCCAGTCCATCACAGGGACACATTTACAAGTCTCCAGTCTATCACAGGGACACCTGGACAGTCTCCAGTCCATCACAGGGAAACGTGGACAAGTCTCCAGTCTATCACAGGGACACGTGGAAAAGTCTCCAGTCCATCACAGGGACACATGGACAAGTCTCAAGTCTGTCACAGGGACACGTGGAAAAGTCACCAGTCCATCACCTGGACACCTGCACAAGTCTCCAGTCCATCACAGGGACATGTGGAGAAGTCCCCAGTCCATCACAGGGACATGTGGACATGTCTCCAGTCTATCACAGGGACACGTGGACAGGTCTCCAGTCCATTATAGTGATACATTTACAAGCAATATAATTTACAAGCAATATAATAATAATAATAATAATAATAATAATAATAATAATAATAATAATAATAATAATAATAATAATAATAATAATAATAATAACTGACAACTTATAATAATAACAAGTCTCCAGTCCATCACAGGGACACATTTACAAGTCTCCAGTCCATCACAGGGACACATTTACAAGTCTCCAGTCTATCACAGTGACACATTTACAAGTCACCAGTCCATCACAGGGACACCTGGACAGTCTCCAGTCCATCACAGGGACATGTGGACAAGTCTCCAGTCTATCACAGGGACATGTGGACAAGTCTCCAGTCCATCATAGGGACATGTGGACAAGTCTCTAGTCCATCACAGGGACACCTGGACAGGTCTCCAGTCCATCATAGGGATACATTTACAAGCAATATAATAATAATAATCATAATAACAATAATAATAATAATAATAATAATAACTGACAAGTGATAATAACAAGTATCCAGTCCATCACAGAGACACATTTACAAGTCTCCAGTCTATCACAGGGACACATTTACAAGTCTCCAGTCTATCACAGGGACACATTTACAAGTCACCAGTCCATCACAGGGACACCTGGACAAGTCTCCAGTCTATCACAGGGACACATTTACAAGTCTCCAGTCCATCACAGGGACACATTTACAAGTCTCCAGTCTATCACAGGGACACATTTACAAGTCACCAGTCCATCACAGGGACACCTGGACAGTCTCTAGTCTATCACAGGGATACGTGGACAAGTCTCCAGTCTATCATAGGGACATATGGACAAGTCTACAGTCTATCACAGGGACACATTTACAAGTCACCAGTCCATCACAGGGACACCTGGACAGTCTACAGTCCATCACAGGGACACGTGGACAAGTCTCCAGTCTATCATAGGGACATGTGGACAAGTCTCCAGTCCATCACAGGGACATGTTTACAAGTCTCCAGTCCATCACAGGGACACCTGGACAGGTCTCCAGTCCATCATAGGGATACATTTACAAGTAATATAATAATAATAATAACAATAATAATAATAATAATAATAATAATAATAATAATAATAATAATAATAATAATAATAATAACTGACAAGTGATAATAACAAGTCTCCAGTCCATCACAGGGACACATTTACAAGTCTCCAGTCCATCACAGGGACACATTTACAAGTCTCCAGTCCATCACAGGGACCCATTTACAAGTCACCAGTTCATCACAGGGACACGTGGACAAGTCTCCAGTCTATCACAGGGACACCTGGACATGTCTCCAGTCCATTATAGTGATACATTTACAAGCAATATAATTTACAAGCAATATAATAATAATAATAATAATAATAATAATAATAATAATAATAATAATAATAATAATAATAATAATAATAATAATAATAACTGACAACTTATAATAATAACAAGTCTCCAGTCCATCACAGGGACACATTTACAAGTCTCCAGTCCATCACAGGGACACATTTACAAGTCTCCAGTCTATCACAGGGACACATTTACAAGTCACCAGTCCATCACAGGGACACCTGGACAGTCTCCAGTCCATCACAGGGACATGTGGACAAGTCTCCAGTCTATCACAGGGACATGTGGACAAGTCTCCAGTCCATCACAGGGACATGTGGACAAGTCTCTAGTCCATCACAGGGACACCTGGACAGGTCTCCAGTCCATCATAGGGATACATTTACAAGCAATATAATAATAATGATCATAATAACAATAATAATAATAATAATAACTGACAAGTGATAATAACAAGTCTCCAGTCCATCACAGAGACACATTTACAAATCTCCAGTCTATCGCAGGGACACATGTACAAGTCTCCAGTCCATCACAGGGACACATTTACAAGTCGCCAGTCCATCACAGGGACACCTGGACAAGTCTCCAGTCTATCACAGGGACACATTTACAAGTCTCCAGTCCATCACAGGGACACATTTACAAGTCTCCAGTCTATCACAGGGACACATTTACAAGTCACCAGTCCATCACAGGGACACCTGGACAGTCTCCAGTCCATCACAGGGACACGTGGACAAGTCTCCAGTCTATCACAGGGACATGTGGACAAGTCTCCAGTCCATCACAGGGACATGTGGACAAGTCTCCAGTCCATCACAGGGACACCTGGACAGGTCTCCAGTCCATCATAGGGATACATTTACAAGCAATATAATAATAATAATAATAATAATAATAATAATAATAATAATAATAACAATAACAATAACAATAATAATAATAATAACAACAGACAAGTGATAATAACAAGTCTCTAGTCCATCACATGGACACATTTACAAGTCTTTAGTCCATCACTGGGACACATTTACAAGTCTCCAGTCCATCACAGTAACACATTTACAAGTCACCAGTTCATCACAGGGACACGTGGACAAGTCTCCAGTCCATCACAGGGACACCTGGACAAGTCTCCAGTCCATCACAGGGACACGTGGACAAGTCTCAAGTCTATCACAGGGACACGTGGACAAGTCACCAGTCCATCACCTGGACACCTGCACAAGTCTCCAGTCCATCACAGGGACACATTTACAAGTCTCCAGTCTATCACAGGGACACCTGGACAGTCTCCAGTCCATCACAGGGAAACGTGGACAAGTCTCCAGTCTATCACAGGGACACGTGGAAAAGTCTCCAGTCCATCACAGGGACACGTGGACAAGTCTCAAGTCTATCACAGGGACACGTGGACAAGTCACCAGTCCATCACCTGGACACCTGCACAAGTCTCCAGTCCATCACAGGGACATGTGGAGAAGTCCCCAGTCCATCACAGGGACATGTTGACAAGTCTCCAGTCTATCACAGGGACACCTGGACATGTCTCCAGTCCATTATAGTGATACATTTACAAGCAATATAATTTACAAGCAATATAATAATAATAATAATAATAATAATAATAATAATAATAATAATAATAATAATAATAATAATAATAATAATAATAATAATAATAATAATAATAACTGACAACTTATAATAATAACAAGTCTCCAGTCCATCACAGGGACACATTTACAAGTCTCCAGTCCATCACAGGGACACATTTACAAGTCTCCAGTCTATCACAGGGACACATTTACAAGTCACCAGTCCATCACAGGGACACCTGGACAGTCTCCAGTCCATCACAGGGACACGTGGACAAGTCTCAAGTCTATCACAGGGACATGTGGACAAGTCTCCAGTCCATCACATGGGACACCTGCACAAGTCTCCAGTCCATCACAGGGACACATTTACAAGTCTCCAGTCCATCACAGGGACACATGGACAAGTCTCCAGTCCATCACAGGGACACATTTACAAGTCACCAGTTCATCACAAGGACACGTGGACAAGTCTCCAGTCCATCACAGGGACACCTGGACAAGTCTCCAGTCCATCACAGGGACACATGGACAAGTCTCAAGTCTATCATAGGGACACGTGGACAAGTCACCAGTCCATCACCTGGACACCTGCACAAGTCTCCAGTCCATCACAGGGACACATTTACAAGTCTCCAGTCCATCACAAGGATCCATTTACAAGTCACCAGTTCATCACAGGGACACGTGGACAAGTCTCCAGTCCATCACAGGGACACCTGGACAAGTCTCCAGTCCATCACAGGGACACGTGGACAAGTCTCAAGTCTATCACAGGGACATGTGGACAAGTCACCAGTCCATCACCTGGACACCTGCACAAGTCTCCAGTCCATCACAGGGACACATTTACAAGTCTCCAGTCCATCACAGGGACACATTTACAAGTCACCAGTCCATCACAGGGACACATTTACAAGTCTCCAGTCCATCACAGGGACACATTTACAAGTCACCAGTTCATCACAGGGACACGTGGACAAGTCTCCAGTCCATCACAGGGACACCTGGACAAGTCTCCAGTCCATCACAGGGACACGTGGACAAGTCTCAAGTCTATCACAGGGACATGTGGACAAGTCACCAGTCCATCACCTGGACACCTGCACAAGTCTCCAGTCCATCACAGGGACACATTTACAAGTCTCCAGTCTATCACAGGGACACCTGGACAGTCTCCAGTCCATCACAGGGAAATGTGGACAAGTCTCCAGTCTATCACAGGGACACGTGGAAAAGTCTCCAGTCCATCACAGGGACACGTGGAAAAGTCACCAGTCCATCACCTGGACACCTGCACAAGTCTCCAGTCCATCAAAGGGACATGTGGAGAAGTCCCCAGTCCATCACCTGGACATGTGGACAAGTCTCAAGTCTATCACAGGGACACATGGACAGGTCTCCAGTCCATTATAGTGATACATTTACAAGCAATATAATTTACAAGCAATATAATAATAATAATAATAATAACTGACAACTTATAATAATAACAAGTCTCCAGTCCATCACAGGGACACATTTACAAGTCTCCAGTCCATCACAGGGACACATTTACAAGTCTCCAGTCTATCACAGGGACACATTTACAAGTCACCAGTCCATCACAGGGACACCTGGACAGTCTCCAGTCCATCACAGGGACACGTGGACAAGTCTCCAGTCTATCACAGGGACACGTGGACAAGTCTCCAGTCCATCACAGGGACACCTGGACAAGTCTCCAGTCCATCACAGGGACACATGGACAAGTCTCAAGTCTATCATAGGGACACGTGGACAAGTCACCAGTCCATCACCTGGACACCTGCACAAGTCTCCAGTCCATCACAGGGACACATTTACAAGTCTCCAGTCCATCACAAGGATCCATTTACAAGTCACCAGTTCATCACAGGGACACGTGGACAAGTCTCCAGTCCATCACAGGGACACCTGGACAAGTCTCCAGTCCATCACAGGGACACGTGGACAAGTCTCAAGTCTATCACAGGGACATGTGGACAAGTCACCAGTCCATCACCTGGACACCTGCACAAGTCTCCAGTCCATCACAGGGACACATTTACAAGTCTCCAGTCCATCACAGGGACACATTTACAAGTCACCAGTCCATCACAGGGACACATTTACAAGTCTCCAGTCCATCACAGGGACACATTTACAAGTCACCAGTTCATCACAGGGACACGTGGACAAGTCTCCAGTCCATCACAGGGACACCTGGACAAGTCTCCAGTCCATCACAGGGACACCTGGACAAGTCTCAAGTCTATCACAGGGACATGTGGACAAGTCACCAGTCCATCACCTGGACACCTGCACAAGTCTCCAGTCCATCACAGGGACACATTTACAAGTCTCCAGTCTATCACAGGGACACCTGGACAGTCTCCAGTCCATCACAGGGAAATGTGGACAAGTCTCCAGTCTATCACAGGGACACGTGGAAAAGTCTCCAGTCCATCACAGGGACACGTGGAAAAGTCACCAGTCCATCACCTGGACACCTGCACAAGTCTCCAGTCCATCAAAGGGACATGTGGAGAAGTCCCCAGTCCATCACCTGGACATGTGGACAAGTCTCAAGTCTATCACAGGGACACATGGACAGGTCTCCAGTCCATTATAGTGATACATTTACAAGCAATATAATTTACAAGCAATATAATAATAATAATAATAATAATAATAATAATAATAATAATAACTGACAACTTATAATAATAACAAGTCTCCAGTCCATCACAGGGACACATTTACAAGTCTCCAGTCCATCACAGGGACACATTTACAAGTCTCCAGTCTATCACAGGGACACATTTACAAGTCACCAGTCCATCACAGGGACACATGGACAAGTCTCTAGTCTATCACAGGGACATGTGGACAAGTCTCCAGTCCATCACAGGGACATGTGGACAAGTCTCTAGTCCATCACAGGGACACCTGGACAGGTCTCCAGTCCATCATAGGCATACATTTACAAGCAATATAATAATAATAATAATAATAATAATAATAATAACAATAATAATAATAACTGACAAGTGATAATAACAAGTCTCCAGTCCATCACAGAGACACATTTACAAGTCTCCAGTCCATCACAGGGACACATTTACAAGTCTCCAGTCCATCACATGGACATATTTACAAGTCACCAGTCCATCACAGAGACACCTGGACAAGTCTCCAGTCTATCACAGGGACACATTTACAAGTCTCCAGTCCATGACAGGGACACATTTACAAGTCTCCAGTCTATCACAGGGACACATTTACAAGTCACCAGTCCATCACAGGGACACCTGGACAGTCTCCAGTCCATCACAGGGACACCTGGACAAGTCTCCAGTCTATCACAAGGACATGTGACAAGTCTCCAGTCCATCACAGGGACATGTGGACAAGTCTCCAGTCCATCACAGGGACACCTGGACAGGTCTCCAGTCCATCATAGGGATACATTTACAACAATATAATAATAATAATGATAACAATAACAAAAACAATAATAATAATAATAATAATAATAATAATAATAATAATAATAATAACTGACAAGTGATAATAACAAGTCTCCAGTCCATCACAGGGACACATTTACAAGTCTCCAGTCCATCACAGGGACACATTTACAAGTCTCCAGTCCACCACAGGGACACATTTACAAGTCACCAGTTCATCACAAGGACACGTGGACAAGTCTCCAGTCCATCACAGGGACACCTGGACAAGTCTCCAGTCCATCACAGGGAAACGTGGACAAGTCTCAAGTCTATCACAGGGACACGTGGACAAGTCACCAGTCCATCACCTGGACACCTGCACAAGTCTTCAGTCCATCACAGGGACACATTTACAAGTCTCCAGTCCATCACAGGGACACATTTACAAGTCACCAGTTCATCACAGGGACACTTGGACAAGTCTCCAGTCCATCACAGGGACACATTTACAAGTCACCAGTTCATCACAAGGACACGTGGACAAGTCTCCAGTCCATCACAGGGACACCTGGACAAGTCTCCAGTCCATCACAGGGACACGTGGACAAGTCTCAAGTCTATCACAGGGACACGTGGACAAGTCACCAGTCCATCACCTGGACACCTGCACAAGTCTCCAGTCCATCACAGGGACACATTTACAAGTCTCCAGTCCATCACAGGGACACATTTACAAGTCACCAGTTCATCACAGGGACACGTGGACAAGTCTCCAGTCCATCACAGGGACACCTGGACAAGTCTCCAATCCATCACAGGGACACGTGGACAAGTCTCAAGTCTATCACAGGGACATGTGGACAAGTCACCAGTCCATCACCTAAACACCTGCACAAGTCTCCAGTCCATCACAAGGACACATTTACAAGTCTCCAGTCCATCACAGG
>JBBPBX010032356.1:8904-24674 GCA_038048925.1 Garcialebias charrua | reverse complement strand
TATATATATATATATATATATATAGCATTTACACAACAGCATTTGCATTATTCAGTTTTGAGATTGGAGTCGTTTAAGGACAGTAAGTAATCCACTTTGGTCTCGGCCACACTTGGAATAGTTTATCAGTTTGATCAGAAATTATTTCTCCAAAATGAGTTGCATCAAAAAGCATCTACAACAGGTAAGATATTAATAGTTCATTAGCTTTGCGCAGAACCCCACTTCAAAAATCAGACCTATTTCTTTAAAAAAGCACTGCATAATCTGCATAACTTTGTTTGCTTCTGGTGCAGTGCCTTGTGTTCCCAAATAAAAGTTGTTTCTATCTTTACTCAGCTACCTCTTGCCTTTGCAGTTCTACATTTGGGCCCTCTTATAACTGCGACATGTTTACACTAACAAAAATGTTTTGGTGCGCATACACATACAGGAAAAAACAAACGCAAACATACAGGAAGTGACTTGCACCTTATGTTCTTACACGTGCACACCTGTGCTGCTTGTCTATTTGGGTTCAACTCTGTTGTTTGGATCTTGTGAAATAAAATAAATTAGAAATGGTCCCCATAACTATCAGTCTAAATGAATATAACAAGACAAACTGCAAGAAACTTTGCTAAAGTGAAACCACATCAAAT
The DNA here is from genome assembly GCA_038048925.1 of Garcialebias charrua. NCBI lineage: Eukaryota > Metazoa > Chordata > Actinopteri > Cyprinodontiformes > Rivulidae > Garcialebias > Garcialebias charrua. The sequence goes on along the minus strand of JBBPBX010032356.1, from coordinate 24,033 downwards.
AAATACTTGGTAACTGTCTCAGTAAAATGAGTACTGTATACAGTAGTCCATTACTACTTTACGGTTCGACTTTCGCGGACTCACTCTTTTGCGGTTTTTCAATGATTGTCAACTTTAATATTACTCAAGTGTCTAGGACAGTACGGGATAAAAAGTTGACAAAAAATGCTTCGGACAGGCGCAGACATTTTGTAGTTTTCTTTCAATAAGCCAACACTGTAACACCAGTCAAAGAACTACACTACCCAGAAACTGAAAGTTATGCACCATAACTCATGTTCCCTGAAGGAAGGGAACGAGGTACAACATATGCTATGGGAATTGCACCCCCGCGCGATTACCTGAAGGAATACACTCACGCCTTTACGGCAAGGGCGTCAGCGTTGCGCCAGAGGCCCCGCCCTCTGGGTACTTAAGCCGCTGACGCCCATCCAACTTTCTCCAAAATGCACTTCACCGAGCTTTCAGCATTGAAAGGGCCAGATATGTTGCACCTCGTTCCCTTCCTTCAGGGAACATGAGTTATGGTGCATAACTTTCAGTTCCCTTTCAGTCATGTCTCTCGGTGCAACATATGCTATGGGAACGTAATTCATTCACGCCCTTGAAATGCTCAGTAAAATGCATGCTAGTGTGAACGTCTGCCCTTGATCAGCAGGCATCTCAAGGCTACTTTCTACTGTGTGTTAGAAAGGACAGCCTGAGTGACATCACACGCAGTAACATCCAAACTGTAATGCTTTGCAAAAGTGTTTATTGAGCTCCAGTTCGCCGCAGCACAAATGTCTGCAACTGGTACACCCTTGAACAGTGACCACGAAGTGGCCAAGCCCCGAGTAGAGTGAGCGTGCACTCCAGAGGGCACCTGTTGACCTTTGCTACTGTACGCCCTTTTTATGGCCTCAGTCACCCAGTGTGAGAGGCGCTGCTTTGATAGGGCCTTTCCGGTAGCAGGTGCTGCAAAGCACACAAACAGTTGATTTGTTTTTCTCCATTCGGCTGTTCTCTGCATGTAAGTGCTTAAAGATCTCACGGGGCAGAGAGCCTTCAGCCTTTCCTGTTCCTGAGTGAGGACAGGAGCAGGTGGAAAAGAGGAGAGATCAAAGTCCAGACTTCTAGTGTTTAAAGTCAAGACCTTGGGGATATATGCAGGATTAGGCCTTAAGGTGACCTTTGACCCGTCAGGGGTGAATCTGGTACACATTGGATGTACAGACAAGGCATGGAGGTCACCCACGCATTTCGCCAAGCAAAGGGCCAGGAGTAGAGTGGTTTTATAAGATAATAAATCTATCTTAATCTCGCTCAGTGGCTCAAATAGTGGATCACAGAGCCCCCAAGACCAGACTAAGATCCCAACCAGGGGTTAGGATCCTGCTGGGGGGTCTCATTCTTAGCACGCCCTTCATAAATCTTATTATGATTGGATACGCGCCAGGCGTCCTGTTTCCCCAGCCTTTGTGACAGGCTGAAATTGCTGATAGGAACACCTTAATTGTTGAGAAAGAATGACCTTTTTCCAGTAAGTCCTGAAGAAAAGTCAGGAGCTGAGCCAAGTCACATGAATAAGAAATAATATTTCTTTCTGTGCACCAAGCTTCAAAAATACGCCATTTCTGTGCGTAAAGAGACTGTGTTGACATAGCTCGGGCATTTTGAATGGTTTTTACCACATTTTCTGGCAGGCCTGATGCCACCAGCTTGTTCCTTTCTGCCACCAAGCTGAAAATTTTCACAGCTCCCAGCCTAAGTGGCGAGACTGCTTCTTCTGGTGACGTGGTATGTCCCTGAAGAGGAGCAGTTGGTGGAACCAGTTCTCCTCCAAGGGCCCTGGATTCTGTGGTCCCCTGAGGGTCAACCATGTTAGGGAGAGGACCTTTTTGCAGATGTGCTGACATACTACTCTGATCGAGAGTGTTCGAGGGCAAAGGCAATTTGTTGTCATTATTAGACAAAAGTGGAACAGAATGTCTGTTTTTCCTCTTCTTGTTGGGGGTCATGGGACTGAGGAGCTACGAGTTTTGTAAGCGAGCAGATCTCCTGACCCCAACCCGTTTCCTGGTTGGGTCTGGTTTACTGGTCTCCGGCCTTAACAGAGCGTTGGAGCCAGACAAACCGCCCGGGGTCTGTGTTTCACCCGTGGGGGGATATCGTTTAAGAGCAGAACTGAACCAGCACAGTGAGTATGGTCACGTGCTGCAGGATCACTGCTTGAACATTGCGTGTCGCCCATCAATGATAAGGGGACAGCTGCAGCGTGAGAACGTGGAGATGGTCCTTTGTGCTTGGCAGACTTTAAATTGGTTGGTGACAGAGAGCTCAGTTCCCTTCGATTAAAAGGAAGAGGAATCTGATTCAGCCCTGGTTTGTTTACACACACAGCAGTTTGATCACAATCGCCTTTGTGAACGTGTGAAGCTGGTGGTAGCCTGTGGGCTTCTGCCGTGGCCCCCCCGACCCTTACTGGGAGCCGTTGAATGGGTGTCCAGGAAGGTGGGTCGTCAGATTCTGTCGGCGCGCATCCCTGGGGCGCGGACATGTCACGTGTTTGCTTGGTTTGTGTATTGTCCGCCCCGTGGTTCACAACGGAGCAGAGGCTGGAGCACGTGACCCCCCTCACCTGTCTCTGTGAGGAGTGTGGGGCCTGTCCGCTACAGACGGAACAGAGGCACCCTGCTGGGGCTTATTGATTAGGCTAACACCCCATGAACCGTAAGGGAGGGGGGGATGGCCCCCTCCCTTTATGTCGGCTGGCAGGCCAGAGGTACCCGTTCTGCTGAAGTTATTGTGTTTTTATTTTTTTATTTTTTTGTGAGTCAATAAAACAGAGAGGGGCTGTTTTTTTAGCTTTATTCATGCTTATGTGTAACGACATATTTGACTTTATGTCACTCACAGTTGAAAAAACATGATTTGTGCATGCAACAGAGTTACCAGCTTTTTGTACCGTGCTACAAATAAAGTCTGGACATGAAAAGATCATTCCCCGTACCGCGTGGACGGGTGATCGTGTAAAATCAAGACGTGGACCTAGTTCATCAGGCACGCTTTTGTCTGGTGTCCCGGTTTGCAGAGGAGGCCCTGTGTCTGACCGCCTGGCGGGGGACACACTTGTTTTTGCTCCATGCGTGTTCGGTTCGAGGTGGGCCCAGCGGTTTATTCTGCCGGTGCTCGTTCTCGTATACCGGTCGCTTTTGCGGTGGGGCACGTGTTGCTGAGCAGTGTCGAGGCTGCGCAGGTCTGCTCCCAGCTGACTCCCTGGGGGGGACGAAGGTTCTCCTGGGAATGCCCACCCGGAGAGCTTCAGCCTGTTTGCGCCTCTGGTCCAGCTTGGTCTGAATTCGATCCAGAGCTTTTCCAAACAATCTCACCAGTTCTATCAAGTGGTGGAGAAAAGGCACCTTTTGTCCCTCGGGGAGGTCAGTTAAGGTCATCCACAGATGGCGTATCGCGATGACCACTTCAGCCATGACTTTGCCTTGAGCAACAGCGGTTGTTCCCATCATGCGGAGCACAAAGTCTGTTACCCTGCAGGCTTCATCCAGCAAGTCAGCGGCAGCTTGTTTGTCCGTTGTTACCTGGAGCTGCTAAAGTTTTTCGGCCCGGTAAGCTTGCATCAACGCGGACGCGTTCATCTCACGCGCCCCAAGTCCCTGAGCCCTGTAGCATTTTTCGAGCAGAGAAGCTGAAGCTCGACAAGCTTTGCTGGGGAGAGTTGGTTTTGTCCCGGATGACTTGGGAGCCAGGTGAGACGCCAGCGTGTCCTCAATTTGAGGCACGTTTGCTATTCCCACCTCATCCCGTCCACGTTGAGGAACTGTGAAAGTGGTAGGAGCATGGGAGCTCTGGGTTGAGGCCAGGTGCGAGTTAGTTCTGTGAGGAAGTCCGGGAACACGGGCATCCTTTGCCTCGTGGCGGCCTGCTGCTTTGAGTAAAAATAGTTTCCTGCCAGCCTCGTGACCTGTTGATGAGGCGGAGGTTCTGGCCATGGGATCTGCAGTGTGTCCGCTGCTCTGTGACACAGGTCGAACAGAGCAGGGATGGAAAAGTCAGTTTCCGGGAGCACAGGTACCGGGGTGCGGGAGAGATCTTCTCCCTGTTCCTCGTATTCAACGTCTGCGTCCTCCGCGGAAAATTCGCTTGAGGCTGAAATCAAGATCTCGTCCTCGTTCATCATGTCTCGAGTGTCAAGAGTGTCAAATTCGACTGTTAAGTCCACCATGGGAGCCAGCACATCAGGGCTGTCACCCCATTCAGCTCGTGTGCTGTCATCCAGAGCCATGTTCTCGAGCTCCGGCGTGGGAGTGAGGGGCTCGGTGGTGTCTGGGTCCGCTGGCGCTGCAGCAGCGCCCATGGCCTTGGCGACGAAGTCCGCCCGGTGCCTCCTCACCGCCTCCAGCATCTGGCTGCAGTGTGGGCAAGAGTCGGGCACATCCAGCGCCATTTTTGCATGTAACATCCCCAAGCAGACGGGACAGGCCTCGTGGGTGTCCGTCGCTGCGAGGGAGAAACCGCATCCGCTAGGACAGGCGCGCGAGGTTGGGCTCGCCGTCCTGCTGGTTTTCCTTGGAAGTCTTGTCTTTCGCTTTCCTTTCTCCGGAGGCATGTCCGAGATAAGGCGAGCGAGTCCTTCCAGAATCCTTTTCCTTTTATTTTGAGATGTCTCCTCCGTCGCGTTGCTTTCGCTGGCTAGCCCGCTCCGAATTAGCAGGGGTAGCGGTGTGACGCAGTTAGCGCCGTCGAGCAAAGCAGTCTGTTGAGAGAGGAGAAGAAAAAACTTCGGGGTTAAGAGAAAATGTGTCGGACTAGCTTTCGCTAGCCCAGTAGTACGCAGGAATAATTCTCCGTACGCTCTGTGTAGGGAGCAACCTCACCTCTAGTTGAGCGATGAAGCAACAGAGAAGTCCCGCGAAGAGAGGTAGTTCAGGTTTAAGCGAGGTGAAGGGCAAATAGAGAAAGTTGGATGGGTGTCAGCGGCTTAAGTACCCAGAGGGTGGGGCCTCTGGCGCAAAGCTGACGCCCTTGCCGTAAAGGCGTGAGTGTATTCCTTCAGGTAATCGTGCGGGGGTGCAATTCCCATAGCATATGTTGCACCGAGAGACATGACTGAAAGGGAACCAACAGTGCTTCTGCACGCTGCTTTCTGCCAGAATGGAAGGAAAGTTTTGATCCGATCCGACCCTGATTAAAGAATTCGATTCTTATCCATAGTGACTTTGGCACTCAGTGGAGCCATATAGAACTGGACCAGAACTGGACCAAGGCTAATTCTAGCCTCGGTGGTTACAGTACTTGCTGCCGTACACGTTGCATCGCCATATAAGTCGCATCAGTCCAAAAACGTCTAATAAAGTGGGGGAAAAAAACATTTAAAATTGCTTCGCCATATAAATTGCATCTATTATGCGTCACCACCGACCTCTTGGAAACTTGGGCCGGTGTTTTGCCGAAAATGGATTGCCTATCAAATGACGGCCACAGTAGGATGCACGAGAGGACTTTAAAGGTATACTATGTAGTTTCTGCAGTACCCTGGGACTTAGAAAAATTTCCAGCAGGTGAAATCATTCTGCTCCCTCCCCTCAGAGCCATATATGACTCTGAGGGGGAGCTACAGTCCGTTCTCTGTTGGACTTGAGTTCTGCAGCTCCGCCCCCTGCTGTGTGTCCGCTCGGAGCGCTTCAATATTCTGTGATTATATGTTAATAAAACATTTTAAAAATATAATAAAACCATAGAGCACTTGTCCAACAACACAAAAACCAGCAGAAATCATCAGAGCTTCACGAAGCAACGTTGGACATGATTTAATTCGCTCGTGACTTCCTCCTCGTTTCTGTCAGTGCAGGTCTGGTATGTCTGGAATGCTCCGCCCCCACTACATGTCCTGTCTCTGCGCTCCGAAGTTCTGTGTTTATATGATAATATAACGGTTTAAAAAATATAATAAAACCATGAATCACTCATCCAACAACACAAAAAGACCCTGCAATCAGCAGAGCTTCACCAGCCACTTTGGACATGATTTATTTCGCTCGTGAGTCGTGACAAATCAATTTCCTCATTCCTGTGAGTGGAGGATGAAGCGATCACTTGACTTTTGGCAAAAAAACAAAATAAAAGTCCAGCTCTGGGATGAAGAAGGGATATTTAATACATTTGTGTCACATACAAAACAGTCCTGCATCGCTTTGCAATCCTTTGAATGAGAACGAGCCGCGGCGCTGAGGCTGGGACAGGCGGGGGCGTGGGTTGGGGCGTGACAAACAACTCTGTTTTTATTGGCTGGTCATTGTCCGGGTCACTCTGTGTTTTTAGTGTTTTTATAAATGCTGATAGAGAAGCAAGGGGACTATAGTTTTTTTCAGAGATTACTTTGTCTAACATCAGTTTGTCAGTAGATAGTGACAGAGTGAAGAAATATGTTAAAAATATATTATTTGAAAAGTTACAGACTACATTACAAAGTTACATAGTTCAGCTTTAACAAGAACTTAATAAGATTAACACTTAAAAACAATTATTTGTTTGCTCAAAATTATAGCAAAGGTGTGTCTCAGTATAATTGTTCCTTAATAAATGCACTTTAATGGTTAAATCCGCTGCATTTTAAAAATCGATTCGCGGCTCCGGGAGGTGCAGAGGGATGACTCGCTGTGCATTTCATCAAAATTTAACAAGATAACCACCTAAAAACAGTTACATATTTGTTTACTCGATATTATAGTAAAGGTGTGTCTCAGTTGAACTTTTCCTTAATAAATGCACTTTAATGGTCAAATCAGCTGAATTTTGCCGTGCCGCCCAGGCAAAATGCAGCTGATTTGACGTTTGCTCCAGGAGTTCCGGAGTGAGATGCATGTGGTTCTATTAGGGCAAGCCAAGTGTCTCATTAACAGTCACTTTTACCTATTAATGAGACACTTGGTTTGCCATATTAGTCGAGGGCCCTCCCTTTAAAGGCTGCAAATGGTAGTGTTCAATATTTTACATGTCAGAATGAATGAAATCGTCAGATCTCAGCCAAAATTTTGGTTATAAATATGGGGAAAAAACTAATTTTAATCGCTTCGGTGTATAAGTCGTAGGACATGCAAATGTATGCAAAGAGTTGCGACTTATATGGTGAAAAATACGGTAGTTTTAAATCTGCTCGCCAGTGCAGGAAGCCTTTCAAAACCATCTTAGTGCTTAACGGCTGCAAAGAGCCGATCAGAACCAGACCAGAACCAGACCAGAACCGGACCAAGGCTGGTGAGTACCCATATAAAATCTTGCAGTACTGTACATTATATATATGTATGTTGTTAAAATTATGTAGGTTTAAGAGTTTAGAACATTGCAAGAGTGTGGGAAGTGTTTACAAAGCATTAATATATATAAATACTCAAATTAATATAGTGTTCATACTTCACGGTTTTCCACCTATCGCTGGGGTGTCTGGAAAGTATCCCCCATGATAATCGAGGGACTACTGTAGTGAATCTGACAAAAATAACTAACTTAAAACCCACACTTTTATCATACAGGGCTTTTCAACTGAAGGTCCAGGGGCCACATCTGTCCCACAGGAACACAGTCCAGCTCATCGATGAGTTCAAAGTCAAATTAGATTTCAAATCAGAAACAAAAATGAGTGATTACAATTTTTACAATATCTAAAATGTCATATTTCTCCTTTGTTCTTAGCCTCGTCAGTCCAGCTTTTATCTTTGTTTTGCCTTTGAAATTCTCCACTCCTTTGTTTGAGTTAGTAAAATATGTCACTTGCTTCCCGAGCTCCCACTTTGAGTCTTCCAATTTTCATTAATTTTCTGCTTATTCTTCCTCTCTTCTTTGATAATTTGGGCCTAAAAAGTTGAAAAATGTATACAGTATTTTCTGGACTATAGATCGCACCTTTATAAAAGTCACTTTGTCCAATTATTGTCAATAAATTTGAAAAATCCATAAACAGGTCGCACCTTTATATAAGTCGCATCTATTATGCGTCACTGCTCGTCAGCGCGCCATTTGCCCTGCTGAAAATGACGACCACAGAAGCATGCACGGAAGGACTTTTCACAAGATTAACACGGTAAAAACAATTATTTGTCTGCTGAAAATTATAGCAAACATGTGTCTTAGCTTAACCGTTCCTTAATAAATTCACGTAATGGTCAAATCTGCTGGATTTAAATTTTTTCGCTTTGAAAAAGTACAAGGAAAAACAACGAAGCTAACCGCGACACATTTACGTCTATAAAACATAAAATTTTATCTCAAATAACTCCAACAGCTAACAGTTTGTAAATGTACATCTAGTGATTACTTTCTGTAAGTTTGAAAAAAAATCTGCTGTGTGGTTTATGAGCTATTTGCTCAAACGTACAAGGAGCATTTGCCAAAATGGAAAAACGGTCATATCTGAGCCAAAAATTGGTCTAAAAATATGGGGAAAAAATCCATAAACAAGTTTCATCTCTCTATAAGTCGCAGGGCATGCAAATTAGGCAAAAAGGTGCGACTTATAGTCTGAAAAAAACGGTATATATATTATTTTCTTTCTGAAAACGTTAAGCGATTAGATGCCCAAGTAAGTAAAGAATGTCACCTGTCAGTCTTGCTAATTTGAACAAACTTCTGAAGCCATTACCCAAAAACTTTTGAACCGCACACACTCAGCAAATCCCAAATTAACGTCTTGTAAAAATGATTCTTAATGAAGCAGTGAATAATTCATGAATCATCAGTAAAGCCACTTGATATAATTTATAACCTCTAAAAATTGTGCCTCACGAGAAAGTGACACTGTGATGTGGAGACAGGTGGCACGGGTGAGAAAGTTTGAGGGCATTTTTTTAACAGCTTGGACTCACATTCTCACGTTGGCAGCCGCACACACAGACTAGATAACACATAACCTAGTTATGTTCAAAGTCTTTAATGTGTGCATGTGTGCACGCATGTGTGTGTGTGATATGAAGGTGGGCCAAGACAAGTTGTCAAGTTCCGGGAGAAGAGAGGGGGTCAGGGGGAGAGGGGGAGAGTCCCTATGTGACGCGGAAACGATTGCGCAACTATGTGACGTATTGTTTGTGGGACACAGAAAAAACCCGCGGAGTCATGGACTATGGAAGAGAAACTCATTGTAGCTGTGTGTTCGCGACAATTCCTTCACAACCAGTCAAGTCTGCTCTACAGAGAGAGAAATAAAAAGCTCCTCGCCTGGCGGAGTGCAGTGAGGACTCTGTATACCGGTAAGCTCCTCCCACACACCCCGCAGCAGTTTCGCGTTCTGGCGTTCTGGTCTGGACATGAAGTGCGTCCACTTGCGTGCGTGACGAGCTTTTTGGAAGTTGAAATGCTGTTCGGTCTGGACGTACCATTATAGGCCGGTGCGACTTATACGTGGATTTTTCCACTTCATTGGACATAATTGGACTGGTGCGACTTATACTCCGGTGCGACTTATAGGCCGGAGAATACGGTACTAACATAAAATTAAAAAAGTTAAACTGATGAACCTGAGTACCTGCATAACCTGATTTCCCACAGTGTATGTCACAGTTTCTAAAAAGCGGCGATGATTTGGTCTTACAAGAAGCATTGCATCGCTCATTTCTGAGGTTCAAACTTTCACTCTGCTGGAACAAATTCTGCTGTGATGCCTGAAATTGCAGCATGAGAAAATTACAGATCAGCAGCAAAAAAAATAAAAAATGAGCGAGGACTTAAGCACGGGTGAAGAAGCGTTACGCTGATGCTAATTACTTCCTCATTAGCAACAGTGCTTAGCCATGTGGACAATAGCAGCCGAACAGCTGATAAAAACACATGCAGAGGCTACAGTTGAAAGAACATTGCTGTGTTTTATGTCTTTATCGGCTCACTATACATTTTAGTGAGGGGGCATCCAAAGCACTGGGGAGGAAGTTGGTAATTAAAGCAGTAAGCAGGGTGTGATGATGGATATTTAGGTTTTTGGTGCTTTAGATTCTGCTGTGGCTGTGAATCTCTGTGTAAATGGTAAAACTGAGTAGCAGCATGTTACACACTTGCTTTCCCCACACCTCCACCTTTTGCTGCCACCCTTGCCTCACTCCCTGCCCCCAGGCCTCCAGATGTTGCTGTCACCCCTGTTCTGCGGAGGCGCTGCAGTGTAGAACTGCCTGAAGTGATGACAATAAACACCTCCGCCATAACCTGGGCCTCCGCATTTGCATATTTGCCGCACTTAATTTGAGGGGGAAGTATGCAAATATATGCAAAATGAAATCCATCTCCTAATGACATGAGACGATTAAACAATTTTTATGCTTAAGTATTCTGTTTAATGAGATCAAATGGGCCCACGCGCCACGACAAATTTGCCGAGGCATGGGCGAAATTTGTGGATTTTACAAAAAAAGGAGAGCAAGACAGAAAGGGGAGGGAGAGAACAAGCGGGGAGGTAGGGGGGAGGAAATGCCTGGTTGGTGTTCGTACAGCTTTTTTTAAAGTGTCCCTCACAAGAAACAAAAAAGGCTTCTGAATTCAAATAAGATTTCTATAACAATTATAAAATCTGTCAATCCCCCCTCTTCATACACCCACTTACTCAGTTGAAAGAACAGTGGGTAATGAAGTGCAAAATGCACGTCTGAAATAGTCAAAAATAGCATCTGTATCAGCATTGATGTATTTTCAACTGGTTCCAAAAAAGCTTCATCCCGCCGTCTTTATTTACACCAAACTTGGAAGTGGTGCATTATTAACTCCCTCTTGAAAAGCTAATATTCTCTTTTCCACCGCGGCGCTAAAAGAAAAACACACAGTTAATACATAGCTTAACAAATAGAGAAGTAAAATGATTTCTCTGTCCAAGTCGCGATCACCCAGGAACAGAACACATAACAAAGGAGACAGCGATGTGATTAAAGTTGGAAACAGAGGGGGGAGAAAGAGAGAATAATATGTGACTGCTTAATTGTAGCTTTGCAGCGAGCTGGTGACTAATGGCCTTTCCATGGAGCTGTTCGAGCCATGAGCCACGCATTAATATAAAGGAGGTTATTATTATGTTTTAGCTTCAGACCTGATTAATCACATAGATTTACTTCCAGTCTTATGTAGGGAGTCGTGCTGCTGTTAGGCAGCTATCAGGCTCACGATGCAGCTGCTTACACCTGCTTCAGAATGCAAATGCTGGACGACTGCTCAATGTAAACATCTGTAATTACTGTATGTCAGATAAACAAAAATAAGACGCCTTGCTGTATTTGACATTGTGGCAAATACAACACTGGGATGTTTTAATTAAGGCCGGAGGAGTGAAGCTGGGCTCTGATAGTGACAGAATAAAATCATAAACTGATCAGGGCAGCATGACAGGAGCACAGCGTGTTTATTGTGGAGGCTCTTTTAGCTTCCATGCAGCCAAAGAGCACCGAAGGCCTTTGTTGGACCCGAAGGCTTGCAGGGATTTCTTCAGTCTGATGCTTTGTTGCCCTATAATCCTTGTGGCTTATATGTGATCCCTGCCTTCCCTCAGACAGCAGGCTAATGGAGAAAGAGGAGCGAGGGCTCTCCGCATGACACGTGCCCCCTCTCCAAGCAGATAGAAAAGTGTGTGTGTGAGCTGTGTGTGTGTGTGTGTGGGCCTGTTGATTACTGTTTCTGTTAAAGTGGACACAAACTGAGGCAGAGTCAAACACACACACAGGTACATGTACACAAACCTGGTTAACTGCAGGGTCGGTGCTGGGGGGTGGTGGTGGAACGACTCTGAGCTTGCTGTAGCACACCAATCGATTTCAGGCTCCTACAGCAAGATCCCCTGCTCTTATACCTCCGAGCTCCAGATGATGCAGTGCAGGGAGTGGGATGAGTCGGGGCCGCCGGGGGTCGGAGTTGTTCCTTTGGTTGGTGACACCCCACCAACATATTCACCCCATGATAATGCCAGATGAACAGAGACCTGACCCACCTGAGAATGGACTCCTTCACTGTGTGTGTGTGTGTGTGTGTGTGTGTGTGTGTGTGTGTGTGTGTGTGTGTGTGTGTGTGTGTGTGTGTGTGTGTGTGGTATTGGCTCATGCATGTGAGCAGTCACATATTCCTGCATAGTTTTTGTCTGCGGCTGTGTGAAGCATGTGTGTGTGCTCAAATGCCGTTCAGCACAACTGGATGCAGATGTTAGTCGTAAGGGATTTGAAGAGCGAATAAAGGTGTGGAACTGGATTATTAACCCTTAACGTTGATCTTCACATGGTTTACTGACATTGTAGTGTGTTTGGAGTGCGTGTGTGTGTGTGTTTGCTGGTGGGGAGGATTTTTGTGATCCTTATAATCCTGAGGGCTTTGATGCTCCAAATCCATTGTCATGCTAGACTTTTATAGAGGGAAATTTCCATGACTTCAGCCCGGATTGCACTTTGCACAACCACACAATCTGCCCACACGTGCACGCGCGTGGCTGCTGCCCTGTCAACATTCCTGCCTGAATACCCTGGCATCACATTTCACTTGGACAAGTCTTTGATTCTATTACCCTTCTTCTTTTTTTTCATTTACCCTTTATTTATCCAGGTAGTCTCATTGAGCCACGAGAACTCATTTTCAAGCGAGACCTGTTAGGGAGCAGGTGGATGGACCCTTCTTTATTTGCTGTTTTATGCTCACATCAGTGGGCTGATTCTATCTGATTACTATCACTGCACACACAGTTGTGCCTCATCGCTATAAAACATAAAAAGTCTTAGTAACAACATTTAGTTCCTTGATTTTTTTTTTTTTTTTTATGAGCGGGGGAAAAAAAAAGACAATTCCTGTTTCTTATTAAAACCAATGATTTTGATGGTGTCTCTTTGAGCTTACCTTACCAAGGCAGCGGCGGCTGACTTGTTGGTGTAAATTATAAATAATCAAAATGCGACAAAATAAGTCGAGTTTAAGTCGCAACAACAAAGGGGAGAGTCGTGAAAAGTCCTTTTCTCCTTGTTTTCGATATCTCAGCGTTTAACAGCTCCTCATCACATTTGCATGAACATATGCGTTCTGTCTTAGAAATGAATTTCTGCAAACGTGTCAGGAAGTTAATTAGCTCTGTGTTTTTCTATGTCATTGAGTGTGCACGTGCATTTGTAATTGCATGTGCGCACAAGTGTGCCTTTGCATGTTTCAGCCCCCCCACCGGTAGGAGAAGACAATGTCACAATCATATTTTTCACAGCTTGTGGTAAATGTGACTTGCTAAGTCATTCTCATTGTTTTGTTTTCCCCCAGATGAGTCCACGGCGTTCCTCCATTTTTCTCCGTCTTTGCGGCCCATTTAAACCAGTGACTTTTCTCCATCACTTCACCTTTCCCTCTCAAACTTTCCCTCCCCTCCTCCCTCATCCTTCTCTGTGGGATGGTCATTTAATCCATCTAACCAGCTGGAAAGATAAATATTCCTTCGTGGAGTGTGAGGCCCCTGCTTCTCCACTCATGCAAACCGGAGATGAGGAGAAAGTCTCCTTCTCTGCAGAAGCTCAAATGCCTTTAAGTCTTATTCTGGAACAGATGTCAATGTGAAGATGTGTCCAAAACTTTTTCTATATGCTTTTTTTCTCCGTTTAAACCAAATTTATACAACAGCTACCAAGCATCAAGTAATTTCTTTAGGAAAATATATCTACTCTTTGTTTAAAAGATCAGGGATAAAATAGAAAATGAACGCTGCAATTAATCGGTGCACTATTGTATTTACAGGTAGTCCCCGACTTACGACGTCATCGACATACGAGGTTCCGGACTTACGAGCGGACTAACGAACAGTAAAGTTGTACAGAAAATACAGAAAATACAGCACTGGCACCGTATTTTCTGGAATATAGGTTGCAGCTTTTTATCATTTTTGCATGCCCCGCAACCTATATTCAGGTGCGACCTATTTATGGCTTTTTATAAAATAAGCTGATTTGTAATCATTTATTAACAAAAATTAAACTGAGACACACTCTTACAATAATGTCAGCTAACAAATATATTTTTTAGGTGTTTATCCTGCTAAAATTATTCATTTATTAAAGAAAAGTTCAGCTCAGACACATATTTGCTATAATTTTTATCAAACAAATAATTGTTTTTAAGTGTTAATCTTCTTAAAAGCCTTGCTGTGCGCTCCTGTGGAAGAGACATTTGCAGCAGAGCTAAACACGGTCCACATTTTGACGTAGGTGCGACCTATATTCAAGTGTGACCTATATATGGATTTTTCCAATTCTTTGGCAATAATTGGACAATGCGACCTATATTCAGGTGCGACCTATAGTCCAGAAAATATGGTATGTGTTTTTAGATGAAAGTGTGTTAGCTAACCGTTTGTAAACAAAGTTCTGAGCATGTTTATGAACCAGTATGTACGTTTGTGTTGTAAAACGGGTGTTCGTAGTAGCGCTAGCATACATTTTCCGACTTACGACTGAAAATCCGGACTTACGAGCGACACGTGTTTAGGGTTCCGACATACGAGTTTTCGTCTTACGAGCACCTCGTACGAACGGAATTCGCTCGTAAGTCGGGGACTACCTGTATTTGTTTTTGCAAACGTGACAAAATGCCTTCAATCCGTCAATTTCTTTATGTGCTTACTTTCTAGTGTACCTTCATCGCTACTATAGCTTGTACATTTTCCAGGCTGCGTTTGGCTGATGATCCCTGAAGGAGGAACGTGGATGGGTTCCTGAGGCTGACTCATGGTTTCTGTTTAGAGAAGTCCAATTCAGAGCAGGCCGGTCTGCCTGGAACCTCTGTTTACACAGCCTCTCCGTCCAGACTGGGAGGCCCTATTTTCACACCCAGGTGCTTTCCAAAGAAAACCTCCTGCAGAGGCCCCTTGCTGAAGGTACGGCACACTGAAAACCAAACTCGCTGCTGTTGTTAGATGCTTCAGCTGGACACATTATAACACTGAGTCAAGCACAGGGCGTACTGGAAAAAACAGTGCACTGTTTATACAGGGCCCAAGAGCTTTACATATATTAACTGCACACGTGAATAGTGTAGGTATAATGGCTGATATTCTCTATCTTTTTGTGGCTTGTTTCTCTGCGAGGCAATTTGTCTGCTCTGTGTGTGTCTTCTGTTTGAGAGAGTGGAGACATTTGTATTCTGCAGGGCGGTAGC
>JBBPBX010032355.1:9133-33937 GCA_038048925.1 Garcialebias charrua | reverse complement strand
ATTCTATACACCAACATGTGTCGGAGCAGACATGAGAGCAGGTACATTATAAAGTATGCAGATGATTCTGTTATTGTCAGTCTGCTTAAAGGAAATGAAAGTAGCCATGGGCAGGTGACTGATGATTTTGTTCAATGGTGCGAGGACTCTTTCCTCAAACTAAACACAGATAAGACAAAAGACATGATCATTGATTTTAGGAAGAAACATCACCAGCACGGAGTAACTTTAATTAAAGGTCAAGCAATTGACAGTGCAGTCGTACAAATATCTCGGGACAATCATAGACGATAAATTAAACTTTGAAACCAATTTTGACAAGGTGTGCAAAAAGGCCCACCAGCGCCTTTATTGTCTAAGGAAACTCAACCATTTTAATATTGACCGAACCATAATGACCATGTTTTATCGTGCTTTTATTGAATCAGTTTTATCCTTTTCTTTGGTGTCATGGTTTGGTCACACAACACTGAGAGGAAAGAATTCCCTTCAGCAGATTGTTAAGCTGTCATCTAAACTGACCGGAGGAACCCAAACCTCAGTTACATCCATGTATGTTAGTCAGGTACAGAGGATAGCTTCTTCTGTTTTAAAAGATGTCCTTCATCACCTGTACGGAGAGTTTCAGCTTCTTCCCTCTGGTCGGATGTTTTTAGTCCCTAAATGTAGGACAACACGTTTTAAAAATAGCTTTGTTCCCACTGCTGTTACTGAAATGAACAAACTGAAATAACGTTGAAGCTTTTAGTGGTTATATGTTTTTATTTTTCATTTTACATATGATTTGGGGAGCCTTAACTACGGAAGCGTATTGCTGACACCTGGAGAAATTTTTTTTGGGGGCTTATGTAGTAATAATGTGATACGTATCAAGTAATAACGTGATACGTATCACGTAATTACTTGATACGTATCACGTTATTACTTGATACGTATCAAGTAATTACTTGATACGTATCACGTTATTACTTGATACGTATCACGTTATTACTTGATACGTATCACGTTATTACTTGATACGTATCACGTTATTACTTGATACGTATCACGTTATTACTTGATACGTATCACGTTATTACTTGATACGTATCACGTTATTACTTGATACGTATCACGTTATTACTTGATACGTATCACATAATTACTTGATAAGTATAGATGTCCATCCACATGGTATCAGCACCATTAGCCAGATGGAGCTCAGTCTCTGCAATGAAGTCCTCCTGGTCCTCAAACACCTCAATCCATGCGTCCTCCTACTGCTGTGATCTTTTACAAACATGTTTCTGTTCTCAAGGACTTATTTCAGTTTACAGCTACAAGAGTTTGATTTCAGCTGCAGCTTTCTGACGTTTCCCTAAAATTTGAGCATCATTTGTTAAATTGTTTTTGTGCAGTTTTAAATAAAGAACTAGCATTACCTCCTCTACTCTAAAAATCATCTCTTAAAGGGAACTCATCTGAGCACGGTGAGGTGCGTCAGCCCTCAGACTGAGTGTTGAGGATCACTCTCAGCTACTACCACACCAAGTTCCACCTCGGTGTCTGTAAAACTGAGTTATTGTCCAGTTTGTGCAGCTGTGGCAGCCATCTTGAATTAGAATCCCTTGTAGACGTTCATTAGATGCCATTTGCAGCTTATTAGATATTTTGCTAACAGACACACAAAGACATCTGCAGAAACATCAGTATTTATCCTTTCAGGGCTGACCATTACCCATAATGCAAGTTCGCCCATACGCTTGTTTTTGCCTGCATGCTAACAATGGCTAATTTGCAGAACTTGATCAAGTTTTACTTCATGCTTGGTCTAAAACATGGAGAGATACTGATGATGCTTCACACTGTGGATGACATCATCATTTGTATGCGCACTCTGAGAAGAATCCTGAGCAGAATGGGACTGTACAGAAGGAAAAACCAGTCGGACCCTCTACATGTGGCTGCGTTCCTCATTGACCAGCTGGAGAGCTCTGGTAATCATCACGGATATAAGTTTCACCACCTTAAATGTATTCAGAGTGGATACGTTGTGACTCAAAATACAGTGAGACACCTGCTGACATTTCTGGACCCCAGTGGTGTGGAGCAAAGGAGAAGGAGGCGGCTGAAGCGACGCGTGTATGTAAACCCTGGACCTAATTTCATGTGGCACGTTGACTCCTATGATAAACTGAAGCCGTATGGTATTTGTAATAACGGAGCCATCGATGGCTTTTCAAGACAAATGATATGGCTTCATGCTTTCTCAACAAGCAGTGATCCTAAAGTCATCGCGGGATATTTCATAACTGAAGTTGAAAAGAGGAAGGGGACACCTGCCCGAATCCGTGCTGATTTTGGCACAGAAAATGTCACGATGGCAGAAATGCAGAAGTTCTTAAGATGGAGTTCTGATCCTGATGCAAAATCTTTAAAATATGTAAATGGAAAAAATGCTGGCAAATTTCTTAGTTTCTTGTCTGATTTCAATTTCCTGATATAGTTTATATACTGTATATATATTTTTGTATTATTTATCTTTATCGGTTTTATTTACACTTTGTCATGAATCACCTTTTGTAACTGATTGTAAGAATTTGTTCTTTTTTGTTTTGTATTATTTGTTAAATAAAGTTAAAAAAATAAAATAAAAATCGCTTCTACCCTCAGGAATAATGTGGATAAGCAATACGGTTGTGTAATTGACCTATTTAGCATTATCATCACCATTTTGATGTGTCATCTATGTTCTATTTGAATAAAATATTGGCATTTCACATCTCCATATCATTGCATTAATTTTTTAATCACACTTTGTTTAATGTCTCATTTTATTTGGAATCCCGTTTATACACATATGTATATTTACAGTAGATGTATATTTATGTGTTTGTGTGTGTATATATATGTAAATATATATATGATATGTAAAATATAGTATTTTAATCTGCATTAGCACAACTTGTTACTCTTCTAAATTGGTAACTTTCTCATACAATATGTGCACCTGACATCCACTGAATATTAAGTATTAACAGAAATTTAAACTTCTACAGGAGCTGCTACAACTTTTTTACCTGTGGAACACTCACACCATCCGCCACCAAGGGTAATCATCGATGTGAATAATCACGATGTGGTTGCAGATCTGATCATGTTGCTGTGTTTGTGCTCAACTGCTCACAGGCCACATAAGGTGCAAAACTACAAGTCAAAAATAACATAATGCACACAACAGGTTAAACATTTCTTAATTTTTTTTGAATTTTAAACACTTCACACACACACATTTTAAAGTTTGCTTTGAACTTTATTTTCCTTCAAATTTTCAAAACGGAGACATAAAACATCATCCTATAGAAAACTAATGTACTCTTTGACACAACATGGCCATATAAAAAAGGAACAAAAAGATTTAGAAAACACAAATTAAGCTTATGCTTAACTGTCCATCTGTTAGGCACTTTTAGGATTTAGTGTAAACCTTACACACAATTTGAAGTTTGCATTGAACTTTTTTTTCTTCTTCAACAACAGAGCCAAAAAACATGACCGTCAAGTATAAACCTTTAAAAAAAAATACTGCACTCTAGAAACATGTCTATATAAAAAAAGTGTACAAAAAGTTTGTTCCAACAAAAATAAAGCTTTCGGTATGTTTCACTTTCCATCAGTTAGGCACTTTCAGGATTTATGTATGGGCGAACTTGCATTATGGCTAATGGTGCTGATACCATGTGGATGGACATCTATACTTATCAAGTAATTATGTGATACGTATCAAGTAATAACGTGATACGTATCAAGTAATAACGTGATACGTATCAAGTAATTACTTGATACGTATCAAGTAATAACGTGATACGTATCAAGTAATAACGTGATACGTATCAAGTAATAACGTGATACGTATCAAGTAATAACGTGATACGTATCAAGTAATAACGTGATACGTATCAAGTAATAACGTGATACGTGTCACGTAATTACTTGATACGTATCACGTTATTACTTGATACGTATCACATTATTACTACATAAGCCCCCCCAAAAAATTTTCTCCAGGTGTCAGCAATACGCTTCCGTACTTAACACCGTTATGTGCAACATTATCTGTTTATGGTTTCTTTGAAGTGTTTTTACTAAATGTTTTTACTGTTTTTATTTGTGTGTGCGCATGGATGGATGTATGCTTTGTACCACTGCAAACCACATTTACCCTTGGGTATAAATAAAGTAACCTGAACCTGAACTATGTCATAAATCACAACCAACCACATACAGTACACTAAAATACAACTGCTAATATGTACAGGCTGGAGAACTGCATACCTAACAACCAACCGTATACACTACAATACAACAACTACGTATTATGTACAGGCTGGACAGCAATACTCGTCATGGTACCCCACACAGCTGTTATGAAACCACCTTCCGCAGTCGTCACATTCGATCTGTAAACACAAAAAACAATGCTTGATTTCATCAAATAACTGTCACACAACACCGTGACGTGTAAAAAACGTATTTCCCAGTTCATTATTTAAACTAATGTATTAAAAAAACACAGTTGTTCATGTTGCTGGATTAATTTTTTTCAACTATACTTTTTTAAGTTGAAGACCCCGAGGAGGGAAACGTGTTAGGAGACAGAGGTAGAGGAGTAAAGTGAAGAATGTAAGACTGAGGGTTGCAACTCTAAATGAGGGGACAATGACAGGCAAAGGTAGAGAGCTGGCTGACATGATGCAGAGAAGGAAGGTAGATGTTTTATGTGTCCAAGAGACCCAGTGGAAGGGCAGCAAGGCTCGCAGTATTGGAGCAGGGTTCAAACTGTTTTACCATGGTGTGGATAGAAAGAGAAATGGAGTAGGGATGGTCCTGAAGGAGGAGTTGGCAAATAATGTAGTAGAGGTGAAGAGAGTGTCAGATAGGCACCCACCCTGGTGGTGGAATACTGAAGTGCAGGACGCCATTCAAACAAAGAGATTAGCCAAGAAGAAATATGACAGTGAGAGGACTGAAGAGAGGAGACTGGAATATAAGGACATGGGACATAGAGCAAAGAGGGAAGTAGCTAAGGCAAAGCAAAGGACGTACAATGAGTTGTATGGGAGACTGGACACTAAAGAGGGCGAGAAGGACTTGTACCGATTGGCAAGACAGAGGGATCAGGCTGGAGAGGATGTGCAGCAGGTTAGGCTTATTAAGATGGGAATGGGAATGTTCTAACAGGTGAGGAGTGTTATGGGAAGATGGAAGGAGTACTTTGAGGAGCTAATGAATGAAGAGAATGAAAGAGAAAGAAGAGTGGAGGTCATAGAAACTGTTGACCAGGAAGTGGGAAAGATTAGTGAGGGTGAAGTCCGGAAAGCTTTAAAAAGAATGAAGAAGGGGAAGGCAGTAGGACCTGATGACATACCAGTGGAGGTTTGGAAATGTCTCGGAGAGATGGCAGTGAGGTTTTTGACTCAAATATTTAATGGAATATTTGAGGGTGAGAAAATGCCTGAAGAATGGAGAAGAAGTGTGCTGGTTCCCATTTTTAAGAACAATGGTGATGTACAGAGTTGTAGCAACTACAGCGGAATTAAGTTGATGAGCCACACGATGAAGATCTGGGAGAGAGTTGTTATGAGGAAATCTGGAGTGGCAGAAAAGTATGTTAGACTGGTACAGGACATGAATGAAGACAGCAGGACAGTGGTGAGATGTGCAGTAGGAGTGACAGATAGCTTCAAGGTGGAGGTGGGATTGCATCAAGGATCGGCTCTGAGCCCCTTGTTGTTTGCTCTGGTGATGGACCGACTAACAGATGAGGTCAGGCAGGAATCCCCATGGACTATGATGTTTGCAGTTGACATTGTGATGTGTGGTGAGAACAGGGAACAGGTGGAAGAGAACTTGGAGAGGTGGAGGTATGCACTTGAAACAAGAGGAATGAAGTCAGCCGTAGTAAGACAGAGTACTGTACATGTGTGTGAATGAGAGGGAGGCCATTGGAACAGTGAGGCTACAAGGAGCAGAGGTCACCAAGGTGCAGGACTTCAAGTACTTGGGGTCCACTGTCCAGGAAAATGGGGAATGTGGTAAAGAGGTGAAGAAGAGAGTCCAGGCAGGATGGAGTGGATGGAGAAAAGTTTCAGGAGTGATTTGTGACAAAAAGGTGTCAGCAAAGGTCAAAGGAAAAGTTTACAAGACAGTGGTGAGACCAGCTATGTTGTATGGTCTGGAGACAGTGTCATTGACAAAAAGACAGGAGAAAGAACTGGAAGTAGCAGAAATGAAGATGCTGAGGTTCTCCTTAGGAGTGACAAGGATGGATAAGATCAGGAATGAGATCATCAGAGGTACAGCACATGTTGAACAACTGGGAGATAAAGTTAGGGAGGCCAGACTGAGATGGTTTGGACATGTCCAGAGGAGGGACAGTGGGTATATTGGTAGAAGGATGTTAGAAATGCAGCTGCCAGGAAAAAGACACAGAGGGAGACCAAAGAGGAGATATATGGATGCAGTTAGAGAGGACATGAAGGTAGTTGGAGTGAGGACAGAGGATGCAAAGGACAGAGTGAGGTGGAGGAGGATGACTCGCTGTGGCGACCCCTGAAAAGGGAAGAGGTGAAAGAAGGAGAAGAACTATACTTTTTTAATATAATGGTTAGAACAGGTGTTGCTCACAGGAGAAATCTGGCAAACACTGTTTTATTAGAAACCAACCCAGTCAATGTGGGGACTCTTCACAGAGGCTGTGGCATCTGCTTTTGGATCTTCCTCCCCACAGTAGTGGCACAGTCCTTTGAGATCATCTGTTTGAAATTATAATATTGGAGATATTTCCTTATTGCTACATGGACTATAATCACATTAATAAAGAAGATTTCAAGATGTGTAAAGTTTCATACAGTAAGTTCAAAGAATACCTGTTTCTGTTAGTAATTTTATGGCCACTTCCATCCTGTATTTCTCAACTGCTGACTTAGAATTTGGAAATGTCAGTGGCTCTTCTCCAAGAATGTTCTCGGCATACTAGAAGTTAACAGTATATACATTACATGTTAACGAATTAAAGACAAAACAATGAACTTTGAAAATATTTATGTGAAATTACAGTAAGGTCACCGATTTTGACGGGTATCAAATTTGGTGACCTCTGTGTTACGGAGTAATTGAGGCTCCCATGTTATGTTAATTGCCCCCAGACTGTAGTGAGGAGGTGGCAGAACTCCAAAACACATTTAAAATGAACTTTGAAAATATTTATGTGAAATTACAGTAAGGTCACCGATTTTGACGGGTATCAAATTCGGTGACCTCTGTGATACTGAGTACTTGAGGCTCCCATGTTATGTTAATTGCCCCCAGACTGTAGTGAGGAGGTGGCAGAACTCCAAAACACATCTAAAATGAACTTTGAAAATATTTATGTGAAATTACAGTAAGGTCACCGATTTTGACGGGTATCAAATTTGGTGACCTCTGTGTTACGGAGTAATTGAGGCTCCCATGTTATGTTAATTGCCCCCAGACTGTAGTGAGGAGGTGGCAGAACTCCAAAACACATTTAAAATGAACTTTGAAAATATTTATGTGAAATTACAGTAAGGTCACCGATTTTGACGGGTATCAAATTCGGTGACCTCTGTGATACTGAGTACTTGAGGCTCCCATGTTATGTTAATTGCCCCCAGACTGTAGTGAGGAGGTGGCAGAACTCCAAAACACATTTAAAATGAACTTTGAAAATATTTATGTGAAATTACAGTAAGGTCACCGATTTTGACGGGTATCAAATTTGGTGACCTCTGTGATACTGAGTACTTGAGGCTCCCATGTTATGTTAATTGCCCCCAGACTGTAGTGAGGAGGTGGCAGAACTCCAAAACACATCTAAAATTAACTTTGAAAATAGTTATGTGAAATTACAGTAAGGTCACCGATTTTATCGATTTTATTGGGGGGGGACAGATCTATATTTCCCCAAGATTGGGGGGGTCCGGACCCCCCCGACCCCCCCAGGATCTACGCCTATGTACACGAGGTCCCAGTTACATCCAACAACAAATGAAAGAGAAAAACAGTAATAACATCTAGAACTAACTAAGAAAAACATCAACTAGTAATACACTAAGCCTAATATAGTGGGAATAAACAGCAGCACGAACATGAGTTTGTATGAGCAGATGGTCACAGATGAACACAGATGAACACAGCAACAAGAAAACAGATCAGCATCAGTATGATGTGATATTTTGCAGTGTTTATTTTTTATTTTATTTTTATTTATTCATGAGTCTAACAGCCTCAGGGTAGAAGCTGTTCCTCAGTCTAGTGGTTCTACACTTGATGCTCCTCAACCTCCGTCCTGAGGGGAGTGGGGCAAAGAGTGAGTGTGCTGGATGAGTGAGGTCTTTCATGATGCAGGTGGCTCTTTTCCTGCATCTGGAGGTATCAGGTCTCCAAACAGTAATTCATAAATCTGTGATGGAAATGTTTGTGTTTAAATGTAGTCGGGGGAATGCCAAGCTCTTTAGATCTTGAAAAGAGGGATGGACTGAGCTATCAAAGTAAAGGTGAAATGAGTATGTATTTCAAGTTTATCATAAGATAAACCCAATAAGATTAGTTGAGTTCATGAGTTTACATTTACTGCACTAAAAGTGTGTATCCTCTAATCCACATATGTCAAAGTCAAGGCCCGCGGGCCAGATCTGGCACGCAAATTATTTATGGGCCCTGGATGATATTTAATTACTATTAGAAATGGCCCGCAGGCCACAGCCGCCCGCTGGTGTTTTGCACGCACCAACACTACATTCCCCACAATGCAACGGTCATAGGGGTGGATCCGGAGTCGTGTCTCATGAACCCAGAGTAATAGACCCGCCTCACGTCACATTCAGGAAATCCATTTCATAGTTTGCAGCCAGCTACAACATGTGGACTGAGTGAGTAGCACTTTAGCTAACAGCTAGCCAACTTTTCATCGTAACATGTCCGCTGTGTGGAAGTATTTTACACTAAACACTGCAAGACAGCAACGTGCAATGTCTGCAGAGACATAGCGTCACATTAAACTGCGATCAAGTTAGTTTTACGTTGGACATTCGAGCTCTGGGGCTTCAGCGGGACGCCACTCTCGCTGAACCGAAACAGGGAGACCGACCACGGCCAGCTGCGTCCAGTCCAACCCGCTGTCTGACCGTCTCGTAGGAGGGACAGGCTGAGAGCGGCTGACCAAAATCAGAGCGCCCGCCCCAGATTAAACAAGAAAAACACACCGCGTACGGTGGCCGAGGGGTGCAAACGCGCTGCAAAAGAAAAACGCTCTGCAGACACGAAAAAGCACTCCAGACCAGCTCTGAGAGAATAAAAAAGATGAATACTTTGTTAATAACATTATCATAATATTAAAATTCTATATACATAAATGCAGATATGGCAAGTCTAAACCATTATGGTCTGTATTCAAACAAGAACTCCAGTTGTTAAAACTTTCTTTAAACTGTGCTAAAAAACCACAAGCAAAAAAGCTCTTTGATCACCTCTCTCAGATTATATAGCCCTCTGACAAATTATTTTAAGTAATTATGTAGAATGTTAGATAAATAGTTATGTTAGTGTTTATTTTACTTGGACTGTATTATTTGCAATCTTTCAAATAAGTCTATTACCCAAATTTACGGTTATGATGGTCGATATGTTAATTTAAGAATGTTTACATTAGATTAGGAGGTATGTTAGTAGATATTTGTACATGTTTATATATATCATTGTAATTTTGAGATTGTCATTTGTTATGTTTTTTTGTTCTGTATGTTCTAAAATGTTCAATAAAAAAAAAAAGTTGACAGCTGCCCGGTATAGCACGCCATTGAGACATATAATCAACTTTTCATTCAACCTTTATTTAGGCAGGTTAATCTCATTCAGCCTCGAGGACTCATTTACAAGAGAGACCTGGCTACAAACAAAGAATGATGACAACATATAAATAATGCTATAAATATAAATAATATATAAATAAAGCTATAAATATAATGCTATCCATATAAAAGTTCATAAATAATGCTCCTGTCCAATTTTAAAACATAAATAGCATTTGTTCACTTTTCAGAAAATTGATTACCGACTCGAATACTCTTAATAATGTATGCTTTGTTTCAGTATCCACAGCTGAGAATGAACTGAACAGTTCCAGGGTTACTTAAGATGTCTAAAAATCTCAAAAATGCATTTTCTTCCAATCCACATTCAGCATTTCAAGTACTTTCTTTTTACATAAATAAATCATGCAGCTTACCCTGTTTACAAATGTGATACCCTTACAGCTTATTAAAATAATGCTTCATTTCGTATGAAAACTCTTATGTACATCTGCATGCTTTTACTTTGTGCGAAATTAAGACTTGGTGTAGGGGGGTATTGCAATTTTTTAAACATAATGCGTTCAAATATATGGGCAGATTTGTTTAAAACCTTTATAAGGACAATTTATGAGTAACCCGCGGGGGCCAGTCACGTATAGGTGTAACGGACTGACATCAGGACGTGGGTTCAAGTCCCAGTCCTGGCAGAAATTTCTCAAGCAATTTCTCAAGTAAATTAAATGTAGCAATGGGATAATTGAGCAAATGTGCAAAACAGGTACAAAAGCATGTCAGAAATGCACCTGGAATAGGTGTGGTTACAGCTGTACAAAATAAAACACTACAAAGGTAAAGTTTATCATATCAAACTTTAATTGGGCAACTATTTTACAAAAATTGAAATGAAGTACAGAATTCTTCCATAAAAAATATAAAAACATTCAGGACTTTCCTGAAAATACATTCATGGTATAGATAAAATACCAAAAAGACTGTGACCTTGCTATATAACATGTTTTCTTTCTGTGAAATATTTACATGTGAACTTCCCAGATTTACAGTATTTTCAGTTTTTTAATTTGCATAAATATATGAAGATATATTCGGTTTCCTCCCACAGACCAAAAAACATGCATGTTAGGCTGATTGGTGACTCTAAATTGACCCTAGGTGTGAGTGAGAGAGTGGATGGTTGTTTGGTGTGAGTGAGACAGGTCCCTCTTGTAAATGAGTCCCCGTGACTCAACGAGGCTAGCCTGTATAAATAAAGGTTGAATGAATGAATGAAAAGATATAGAATAATAATAATAAAATAACTAAACATCTCTATAGAACTATATGAGGAAAATACCAAAAAGACTGTGACTGTGACATGTTTTCTTTCTGTGAAATATTTACATGTTAACTTCCCATATTTACAGTATACTGTATACAGATTTTTTATTTGCATAAATATATGAAGATATAGAATATTAATAATAAAATAACTAAATAAACATCTCAATAGAACTATATGAGGTTTATTTTTTCCTCTCTGCCACCCATCTCTGTTTCTCTGCCTCATAAAAATGAGATTTGGAGAACTCCTCCCAACTCATCTCCCTGACCATACCCTGTGATTGATAAATGGACAGAACCTTTGATGGACAATATATATATTTTCCTGCCACACCAGGGAACCCAGTATGGATGTGTGGGTTGTTGGTCCCTGCTTCAGCTCCCTGTGACAAAACCTGCAAACAGCGCCTGTTGGCTGAGATTCTGTTCTTTTTCTCTTCTTGTCATTGTCATATATTACGTCCGTAGTGGTTTAACACTACCATTGGACACGAAAGTTAATTCTCAATAGTCCAGGTATCAAATCCGCTCATTCTCAATCAGTTCATCTGGACAGTTTCTTTTTAGCAGAAACGTTTCACCCTCACTCCAGAGGGCTTCCTCAGTCAGAGTAGTCCAAAGCACACTGAAGTTAACCCACCAAGTAAGCAACTTATGTGGACCAACCAGTTTGCTGTAGCCAAGATGGTTTCTGGGGGCGTGTCCCTCGTCGACTCCTCCCAGGCAGGCAGACATGTCCAAAGTGGTTCAAGACAAGAAAGTTAATTCTCAATAGTCCAGGTATCAAATCCGCTCATTCTCAATCAGTTCATCTGGACAGTTTCTTTTTAGCAGAAACGTTTCACCCTCACTCCAGAGGGCTTCCTCAGTCAGAGTAGTCCAAAGCACACTGAAGTTAACCCACCAAGTAAGCAACTTATGTGGACCAACCAGTTTGCTGTAGCCAAGATGGTTTCTGGGGGCGTGTCCCTCGTCGACTCCTCCCAGGCAGGCAGACATGTCCAAAGTGGTTCAAGACACGAAAGTTAATTCTCAATAGCTCAACTACCATTGGAAATGAATGGGAAACGGTTTAGGGCTGTTTATATAAACAAAACGCGATGCCCGGATAACATGAAGGGCATGCAGGGGAGATGGTGTAGTGGCAGAGAATCGGACTTGTTATCCGAAGGACCCAGGTTCGAACCCCGGCCACGGCACACCATCTTGGGGTGTCCATATGAGTGCACATCCGTTTTCCCAGCTCCCCGAGCGCGACTACGCACCACCTGGTGGTGGCTGGGTTAAATGCAGAAGACCGTCTGTCAAGTATTGACATCATACACAGATGACAAATTATTATTATTATTATGTACAGTATATGTTTTCTAGAGGAATTCTGAAGCGTTCATTTAATTACAGGTTTTACATCATAAACTCATATTTCAAAGCACGTGGCAAACGGCACACCGTATTTGTTTAGACAAGTACTACTGTGATTATTAAAGTTTTGAAATGCACGAGCAGAAGCCACAACATCTAAGTGCATTTTGAGATAATATACACAGCAAATAATAGAAATATAACCGAGACAGATGCATGGTTTCCTGATGTTTGCATCACACCATATATAAAGCAACAACTGTATACTTACTGCCTGTTTTTTTTCATAATCTCCACATGTTTTTGTAACTAAATATGACACAAATACTAATGGAAATGGTGTTTTAAGCTACAATCATGAGCTGTAAGTGTGTGTTGCCTCTATTTTGTGTTTTTGAAGGCTCTGGCGCCCCTCGGTTTGCTTAGTGAATGCTTTCTGACAAGGACACTATAAATATTTTAAGTACTGTATCTGGGACCTGTAACAGCAACTTGCTTTTTAAAATAGACACACGATGTGGGTGAAAGAATTTCCTATTATATCACAATCCATCAAATGAGTTTAGATGAGTCTAAAAATGCATTTCTTTTTGCTCCTTCTTTTGCTCATTTCATAATTTGTTAGACTATCTTCTAACATCGTACTAGATGTGTGCTGGTGAGGTGTTTCCCTCCCATCAGAAATTAAAAGTGCTATGTCAGACGTTTGTCATGCAGATGTGATAAACTATGACAGCTCAAAGATAAGTTTGCCTGCAATCTTAGATGTCATACTTTCTATGTGTTTATGTAAATTATTTCTAAAATGTCCAGTGTGTGATTTTGTTACCACAGAAATTATTCATGTACTGTATCCAAGTTTTTTTTCTTTCCAATAAAGAAGTATAAAACATACAGAACTAGGGCTGTCAACGTTAACGCGTTAACACATGCGATTAATCTAAAAAGTTTAACTTGTTAATATTACACAATGCAGATTAATCTATTACTATACATGTTTTGCTCACATAGATGACTTATACATTAATGTTTGAAACTAAATGACTTCTGTAAACCTTGCTGAGTATGAAAACCTGGAAAACTGATTGGTTTAAGACAATAAAACATTTTCTTCAAAATTTTATGAAAACCTACATTTACATTTCAAGCGTACAAAGTTAAGCATAGTGATTAATTGTGATTAATCACAGCCCCATGTGATTAATCAGATTTTTTTTAATCAGTTGACAGCCCTGTAGAACTTGAATTGAAATAGATTTACTGGTATTTGTGCATTTTGTGCCTCCTGTTATAAGAAAACCTGAGCATCATGTTAAATAAAGTTTGAATTATGATACTGAAGTTTTAATTAATTTCAATATTAATCAAGATCAACCTCTTTGTGGGGATTAAGAAATTCCAAATCTGATGATAATTAACTGAAAAAAATATGAGAGCAAATAAATCTCTTTCATACAGTTTATTTGTTTATTTATTTATTTTTACCGACATGGGCACCGGGAACCCCCGTGACCCAAAATGGAAGAAGTGGGTTAAAGATAATGGATGGATGGATAACTTATAAACACACTGTCAGATGTTATTGAACAAAACTGGTGTAAATGTTTATTTATTTATTTATTTTTTATGCTAAACATTTTTTCATTCAACCTTTAGTTATACAGGTTAACCCCATTGAGTCTTGTGGATTCATTTACGAGAGAGAGATGATTTCTTTAACATAGAGTGATGACAACAGTGGACAACAACGCCAACAATAGACAATCATAAAAGATGCGCATTTAAATTAAATTTAATATTTTTAACACATTAACATAAAATGACAAATAAAAGGACAGTCAAAATAAAATCAAATAAAATAGGGGTGCACCGATTTCAATTTCCTGGCCGATCACCAATCACCGATTTTTAGAAAGTCTGACCTGCCGATTCCGATTTTGGCCGATATCGATTTTCAGTTGTTAAAAGGTCAAAATGCACCCTAAATTTTCATGATTTTCCGACCTTTGCGGAGGCAGATGCGATCGGTGGATAAAATCGGCTTCTCATTTAAAGATCGGCCGATCACCGATCTCCCCAAATTAAGGAAATCGGGGCCGATCGATCGGCTGGCCGATTTATCGGTGCATCCCTAAAATAAAATAAATACAAGCATTTGCACGTTACTGATATGTGCATGCATAAACAATGGCATCAACACAAAATTTGTCTTTGTGTACATTTTTTTAAAACGATGTCCTTTTTGACATAACCCCCTCACTTTTTACATCGATTCAGTTGTGCAGTATTGTGAGCTGAAAGCAACCAGTGTTTGTCCTGTCTCTGGTGTTTTCCACACTCTGCCCCCACTTTTCACAGAAATGTCTCATTGGTTTCTTCTTAGTACCACATCCTGGGATTGCCTTAAGAGTGTGATATATCATTTGGAGTTGTTCAAACAAGCCTCTAAGCCTAAGATCTTTGCCTTTTAGTTCTCAGAATGACTGTCTTCTCTTGCAATTATGGGGCCTTTAGGCAACCTTGTGAGGAAATCATGTCAGTTCATCATTTAAACCAATAAAATCACATGTTGTGCTCTTGTTTTGAATGTTCTTTTGATTCATTTTATTGTTGCACCTCATAAACTTCTTTGTATATTTAACTGAGTTATAGTGCTGTCAAGCAAAACTGGTTTGTTTTACATTTAGGTTTTGAAAATGTTGTAGATTTTGTGCATAAACTCTCAGACCTTGACTAAAACTGCACCATAAGCTAATATGGCTACAAATGGCTGGTTATTATCCAAAAGGCTATACAACTATCAGTAACAAAGTGGAACTGAAACCTCATCTGTGTGTTTCAAACCATACCTCTGTACTAACTGCATCCAATAGATTTGATTTATAGGTTTCAGCGAACACTTTCAGCACAAGATATCTATGCAGACATTTTCAGGCTTACTGTCATGAAAAAAAAAAACACTGTTGTCTTTAGCAATTTCTAATAAATCTCCAGAGAAGTAATAAAACTGTCACAAGTGCCTCACAGCACGTCAGCAAACATTGAATGCCCTTCCGTGGTACCAGGGAGTGTCAGTTTTCAAGCACTCCACCCTTTTTAGTTTGTTTCACAAAGAGGGTCAAGGTACCGGTATACAGAAAACACCCCCACCCACACACCCTATCTTTACAAGGACTTTGCAGCGACTTCCATTGATCTTGCATTAATTTCTATAGCCTAAACCAGTTTATACCAACCTTAAACCAGCCTAAACTCACTTCATATCTTAGTACTACACCTAACCCCACAAAGGCATCTGAACTTATGAGGATCGGGCTTCAGTCCCCACTTAGTAGCAGTGGGTATCGTACTTATGTTAGTGTGCATTGGAAAAATGGTCCTAACAAGGTAACAAAAACAAACATGCACACACAGAGTTTGCACGGACTCACTGAAACACAAATGCTACAAAACAAGATTTAAAGCTGAGCTAGACAGTGAACTTCTATCTTAACTAAGAGGCACACTGTTCTCCATGCAAGACTTACTTCCCTGTAAATACACTGGATGTTCTATTCAACAATGACCTGTTTCTGACAGATTCTAATTATCTCTCTGGAACATTTTTCTTCTTTGCTTCACCTCAAAATTTAATTGTAAATATTTTATTTCTGCTCTTTTGCTCTGTGCAACTAATTACCGTATTTTTCCGGCCTTGAAGTCGCTCCGCCCCATATGTCGCTTTAGTCCAATATGTCCAATAAAATGGAAAAATCCGTAAACGTGTCACACCTCCGTATACGTCACATCTATTATGCGTCACCGCTGACGCGTCGCGTATGTTACGCTTCACCGCTGACAACCCGAAATGTGGGCTGGTGTTTTGCCCTGCTGAAAATGGCGGCCACAGGAGCGCGCACGGAAGGACTTTAACAAGATGAACACAGCAAAAACAATTATTTGTTTGCTGAAAATTATAGCAAAGATGTGTCTTAGCTTAACCTTTCCTTAATAAATGCACGTATTGTCAAATCAGCTGGATTTAAAAAGTAGTTTCGCTACGTGCACCCGCACGGGTGGGACCGCTACATTTCTTTAAAATTTAGCAAGATAAACACTTAAAAATATATATATTTGTTAGCTGACATTATAGCAAAAGTGTTTCTGAGCTTAACCTTTCCTTAATAAATTCACGTAATGGTCAAATCAGCTGGATTTAAATTGTTTCGCTTTGACGATCTTCCAAACGGTCACACGTGCTGCGAAAATAAATTATATAAATAAATCAAATTTTCACTCAAACATCTAAAGCTAATACATTGTAAATGTCCATCCAGTGAGGACTTTCTGTAAGTTTCATCAAAATCTGTCATGTGGTTCATGAGCTATTTTGCTAACAAGGTAACAGTAGTTCAGACCTCCAGAGAGCAGGAGGCCGGGCTGTGACACAAGCCCCTTTCATAAGTCAGACCCGCGCAGTTCCCGCACAGACCAGTCCGGCTTTAATACCCATTGGGTCATTCATAAAACAAAGTTGAATCCGGCCACAGCCCGCCCTCAATGGAGCATTCGCAAAACAATTTGCAGCGCGTGTTGAAAAGAGGCGTGGTGAAAATCTGCTGCTCAGAGGATGTGGTGCCTGCGTGTTTAACGTGGGACCGCACCGCAGAGGTGGATGTAAACAAACATGGCGACGCTAGCAAACATCGTTGTGCTTCTCCAAATGCTTTTTTTTTTTTTTTTTTTTTTTTTTGCTCTCGCATCAGTACAGCAATCCGCTCCAGAAGGGCCCCATCCTTCGCTGTACCGGTAAGTCCCTTTTTCCTCCTCTGCGTGCAGAGACAGGAGCACACAGGTCTCTGCATCACCCCAATTAGACATTTCCGTGATGATCAATAAAAAAAGGAAAAAGATTTGGTGAAGAATAGCAAGTGATGCGCAAGCAAAATACAAATGTCATGTTGTTGTTTACACATTTAAATAGAGCGCGACAGTGTGTGCCGGGATAGTACGTGGGAGAGTACGTCATTATTCAAATAAGTTTGAAGCCGCGCAGCCCCGAGACCTTTCACAAGTCGACAGATGCGGGTTTAACACTACCTCTGCTCACGGATCAGGGCCGGATCAGAGGCGAGTCAACTTAACTCGCCAAGGCGCGTTTTTATTTCTTCTGAATGCTCGTTGGAGGTCTGAACACGCATCAGAGCCGGATTGATGCGTCTTATGAAAGGGGCTAGAGTGAGTCCGAGCAGAGGAGGCTTCTGTCGTACACATGAGCTGGGAACGGTCGGTGGACCCTAGCGGCCGAAAGTGGTTCGGCTCCATTTTTTTCGTCAGAATGAATGGAAACGGTCATATCTTAGCCAAAAATTGGTCTAAAAATGTGGGGAAAAAATCCATAAATATGTCGCTTCACCCCATAAGTTGCAGGACATGAAGATTAGTTTTTTAAAAACTGTGACTTATAGGCCGGAAAATACGGTACTGAGAACGACTCGACTGGACATCACTTCAAAATGAGCCTTCTTGCATCTTTATCTGTTTCATGATTTCTGCCTGAGCTGATTTCACCAATAAGTGCTATTGATTGAACACATAACAATTAGTCAGTGGTCAACAAATCTCTTTATGTCCATTTTAGGACTAATTTAACATCATGCAAATAGGATGAGTTCTGTACAGTAAGGTAAGGCTTGAGAATACACAACAGAATTTTTCTTTCTTATATAAATGTTTAATTTTTCTTTGAGAAAACCGAAGTCAGTTTAGTACTTATGTCTTAAACTAATATATAAGTTTTATACTGATGTCACTTCAAGTCACCAGTGACATCAATGTATATGTCATTACCAACAAAGTCCATGCTCAATAATCCAGGTATACAATCCAACAATTTTCAGTCAGGTCATCTGGATAGTTTATTTTTATTTTTTGTGCTGAAACGTTTCACCTTCCATCCAGAAGACTTCATCAGTCAAGGAAACACACAACACAAAGATGGTCTCTTTGGCACGCCCCCTCCTCCAGTGCCGACCCTCTCCGTCATCGACAGTCATGTCAAACTGGTTCAAAACCAACAAAGTCCATGCTCAATACTGGACACCTTCTGGATGAAAGGTGAAACGTTTCAGCACAAAAAATTTTTAAAAAAATATATGTGGTCCAGATAACCTGACTGAAAATTATGGTACTGTATATGTCATTACAACATCTGAGGAAGGAAGAACATAACTGTGCTGATTGTTTTTACGCAAATACATCATGCGTGTGCGCAACCACACAATAAACAAGACACTACATCGTAACTTATAATGAGATCTTTGATGGCATGAATTACAAACAAATCTGAAGATTTATATGTTGTAGTGTGTTTCTAACGACCATATGTGGAGATTACTCCATCTTGCTATTGTTTTTTTCTTGTCTTTTTTGTTGTTGTTGTTTTTTGTCTTTAATTCTTACTTTCTCCCCAATTCAAGTGATTCAGTGATTCGTGGTGGCAGATTTCTTTTAGAGAGAGAGAAAAAAAATAGTATATCTCTTTTACCTTTTGTACCACATGCAGTGTTTTGAGCTGATGTCTCTCTCTGAGCTGAACTCTCTTGTATCCCTCTGGTTGTTAAGTAGAGGCAAGATTATCTCAGAAGAACACGCAAAATTCTCGTGCATTCAGAGCCAGGTTCCTGGGAAAACACAGCAAGAACAAATGAAA
The DNA here is from genome assembly GCA_038048925.1 of Garcialebias charrua. Taxonomy (NCBI): domain Eukaryota; kingdom Metazoa; phylum Chordata; class Actinopteri; order Cyprinodontiformes; family Rivulidae; genus Garcialebias; species Garcialebias charrua. The sequence goes on along the minus strand of JBBPBX010032355.1, from coordinate 14,692 downwards.
AACAACAACATGAAACAGATAGACTCGATAGTATCAGAGACATTACATGAAAGCTTGAATATTGAAGATGCAAAGGCAGTGCCTCATAAAAGTATAGTCGAGATAAAACGTCATTTTATAATAGGTGTAAGGGGTTATGAGGAGGTCAATATTAATACTGACCTCTTTATCCTTAATTAATCTACTTATTCAGATTGAATAGTAAATTCACGGATTCTGTTCTTTTTCAGTTTACCCAATATCTCTGTGATCTTTATGATGGATAAATAAACAGAGCCATTAAGTGACAAAGACGTTAACTTAGTTTGATATGTCAAAGAGACACTATCATTTATTTAAAATAAATCAACTAAATTAACACCATTACACTTGATTGACATGATTTCACTTTCTTTCAAATTAAAACGTCAGCACACTTAAATTCAACACAACAGACTTCAATATTGGATGTTAACATATTTAGTCTGTGGGCTCTTCAGCTTAATCATAGTTTCCAGCTTAGTTTGAGAGGGGAAAGAAATAGGAGGAAAGATTTAAGAAGAATTGGGAGGTTAAGAGAGGAAGTTTATCTTGCATTTATGAAACCAGATGACACTCTTCCGTACGCGTCCAGCTAAGATATCATCACACCTCCAGCAAGCAAACAGCTGCTCCTTTACCTTAAGACGTCCGCCTTGGTTCTGGCAAAGAGCTGTGGTCAGCCTTGGACTGACGAGTCGTCGGTCCCGCAAGTCCAAGCTGGACTCCAGACGTGTTTACCTTGTCGGCATAGGCGTAATTTACACGGGGGATGGGGGGGTTTTGACCCCCCCAATAATTTGATCCGGTCATTTCAACCCCCCCAATAAAATGACATCATTTCGTCATTATACATATCTTACATCAATAATTGATTTTCTTTATTCATTCAAATTTTTTAGTAAAATTGCTGCATGTTTTTAAGCAAACTCCCTGAGGACTGACCCCCTCCCCTGCAAATAATTTGGTATCACCCATCCCACCGGCTACAGGAAGTCACGTGAGTCACGGAGCTGCTCATGAAGTTGCCCAGAAGTTTCTACATGCATGTGTCCGAAAAAGGCCTCCTTTGGTCGGACTGATTACTCTGGCTGCCCGCTCCCTGCTATGGATGAACAGGTAGCTGTTTTTGTTTGCAAGATACCACTCATAAACCACACCGCGGATTTTTAAATCCAGCTGATTTCACATTTGGTTCAGCTCAGGAGCCCGTCTGCTGTAGTGAGGTAAGAAATATATTTTTTAAGCGTTTATTTAACTAAATTTAAAGAAAGAAAGCTCCGGTTTGACCCGCCTGGCGCCTGCATAAAAATCAGCGAACTTTTTTTTTAAAAATCCAGCTGATTTGAACATTTCGTTAAACTCAGGAGTACGTCTACTATCACCCATAAGTCAGCGAAGAAATACTGTATATTTTTAAGCGTTTATTTAGCTAAATTTAAAGAAAGAAAGCGTCCGGTTTGACCCGCCTGGCGCCTGCATAAAAATCAGCGAACTTTTTTTTTTAAATCCAGCTGATTTGAACATTTCGTTAAACTCAGGAACACGTCTTCTATAAAGTCAGCTTAGTAATATATTTTTTCTCGCAAAGAAATAATAGTTTTTACCGTGTTTCTTTGTGAAGTTCTTCGTACTGGCTGGGTCCTGTCGCCGCCATCTTGATCAGGACAAAGCTGACGCGTCGCGTGGCGATGACGCGTATTGTACAATTTTTTCGTGTTAATCACAACCCCCCCAATGTTAGACCTAAAGTTACGCCCCTGCTTGTCGGTGTCGGTGATACTAGCTTTCGTCGGCAGAAGCCGTGACAGTCGTGGTTTCTTGGCTCAAGATAATTTATTCCAGGAAGGAATAACAAAGTTTTTTGAGCTTACGCTCGGAGTGGACCCATAACAACATGTTATCAGTCCCAGCTGGATGACGAGTCCTTAGCGCGTGACTGTTGGTCATTCAGCTTTTTGGAAAGTTCACATCATCTTTCGAAGCTCCCAGAAACTCTCTCGGACTCTTGCCGACTCTGTAGTTCTCGCAGACTCTCAAGTGTGTCAGCAAAACTTAGGACTAGTACTTAAGGAAGGACCAGTCGAGGAGTTCACTTGTCTTATCAGGACCCAAGGTTACAGCCAGCAGCAGAGGGAAATGTTTAGGAACAGACAGAGAAAGCTGGAGCCTTGTTCATGAAAAACAACGGATTAACCTGTCTTCTGATGTTCTAAACAAAACCGTCTGGTCTATGTGACCCGAGATTTCACCTTTCACACAGCAGTGAACACAGTTTAACTCTTACAGAATAACACAGCTTAAAAGCACACATCATGAAAATGACAAAAGTTATTCTTTTGATCACATCAGCCTAAAATCAAAGATAGAAATAGTCTCTCTTGGTGACTATATTTATCAGATTACAGCTAAATGAATGATTTTGTAGTAAATGTCTTGCTTTACTGAGAGGTCAGTAAAGGTCATCACTGGACAGTTCAAAAGTACACAGGTGTCTTAAAAGTGGACAAGGTCATGCCCACTACATAGGAATAAAATAAATAACGTTTTAGAAATTCAGCTCATCTTGCATGTTTTTGGACTGTGGAGGACACAAGTACCTAGAAAAGTCCGTACCGTATCAGGAAAACATTCAAGCTCCACACAGTACAGTAGGTGAGAGTTGAATCCCGCATCTCCTCAAGGTTCAAGGTTCAAAGTTCAAGTTTCGAAGTTCTTTTTTGTCATTCGCATCACATGTGGTACATGAGTTGGAACAAAATTGTGTACTCAAGGTCCCCCAAAAATAGCAAAAATATAAAGTATTAAAAAAGAAACAGTATACAAGGATCTAAGATATACACTAAACAATAATAATATAATATAATACAATATAATATAACAGCAGCCTGAACATGAGTCTGTTGTGAGCAGATGGGTATGAATATAGCAGCTTAAAGGCATGGATAATCAGCAGCACCGATAAAGTGCGATATCACAAATTAAATTGGCATAACAGTGATATTTCTGGTTAGAGATTCATGAGTCTAACAGCCTCAGGGTAGAAGCTGTTCTTCAGTCTAGTGGTTCTACACTTAATGCTCCTCAACCTTCTGCCTGAGGGGAGTGGGGTAAAAATGTGTGTGCTGGGTGAGTGGGGTCCTTCATGATGCAGGTGGCTCTCTTCCTGCATCTGGAGGTGTAGATGTCTGTGATGGTGTGGAGGCTGACTCAAACAGTCTTCTGTGCAGCCTCCACCACTCTCTGCACAGCTTTTCTGACTGAAAGACAACAGTGCTAGTCGTCAGTGCTACCATGCGTCCCCTGGTTGTTTTCTACTTTCACTAGCATGGATCAAAACAAAGAGAGTTGTCATGTTTATTCACAGTGAAGGAAGGGAGAAAAAGAGACTGAGTCGATCCGTGGGTTGAATCTCATCAGAAGGTGTCTCAGAAGATTAAGACAGAATGGGGTGTCTGTCTCATTGAGCAAACATCCTGAACATCTTTGGATGCCCCTTCAGACATTAATCATAGTAGTGAAATGGACTGCATGGAGATGGATCTGATAAAGTGGACTGTATCTCTTCTGAAGGTGAGCCCAAATTAAGTAGAGGAGGATGAAACTAGGTAGTGATGACGGATGAGATGAATGAGTGAGATAAAGAAGAACTGATTATGAAAGTGATGACTATATATAAGAGAAGACTTGTCAGGAGATTAAAAGTGTGTCTGCTGCCAAACTTAATACCTCCATCAGACCATTATCTGTACCCACTTCTTACTTTCATGCCATGGAGGTCAATGTGTCAGGATTTACACAGGACAGAACGAATCCAGTTGTGCAGGCAGGGACTCAGACTCAGAGGTACAAAAATAACACTTTAATAATTATAAAACAAAGAGCTGGCATGGCAGCAAAACTTACATGTCAACAGAAACATCAGGACGGGACCAAGACAAGACCAGGCTGTACCTAACGACGACGCGACAATAACTGAGACACAGAACAGGGCTTATATACACACAGACAAGACGAGACGATCACAAACACCTGAGGACAATTAACTAAGACAGAGCAGGAACGGGAAGCTAAACCTAAAACATGAAAGTAACTAGGAACAGACCTGGAGGTAAAACTACGAGTAAATAAACATGAGACTAAACTGGAAGGGAAACTAATAAAACTAACAGACTAGGAACTGACTACAGGATGAGAGAACTGGAGGTAAACTAAGAATGAATAAACTGGAAGGGAAACTAATAAACTAACTGACTAGGAACTGACTAACAGAGGGGGACGAAGGGAGCCAATCCTTACACAATGGTGCCCATATCTAACCAACAGTCACTGTGAGAGAGGTGGGGGGCACCTTGGCTTGGACAGGTCTCCAGTCCATCACAGGGACACTACGAGACAAACAACCATTCACTCTCTCACTCACACCTAGAGACAATTTACAGTTACCAATCAGCCTAGCATGCAAAGTCATTACATGTATAGTAATATGTTGAGTTCATGTCTTATAGCCAGTTATGTAGTTTTTAAGTCATTTTTGTTTTGTCTTGGCAATTTTTTTATAATCCACCAGTATGATGCTGAATTTGCAAAAGCCAACCCATCACACTGTAAATTTTTAATAAGCTCGTTTCCTATGAGGATTTGTGCAATGAAATCAGTGCTCAGATAGCAACGAGAGAATAGTTTCTTGATCACACTGAATGAAAAGAACGAACATCAGTCATTAAGACAGATTACCAGCTTTATCTACCTTTCTTGTTTTCAAGTGAATTGATACAGTTTGTAGCTTAAGGCACGTTCATGCCTGTGGTTGAAAAAGAAACCATTTCTGATTAGCTCCTATTGCAGGAAATATGCAGTGATAAAACCTGGATCGACCCACACATAATCATTATTGTGTCAGAATTGTGAAAAAACAAACTTTCCACTGTTAAAGTGAGAAGATTAAAGTCACAGGACTGGGGGTAAAAAAGACAAGCAAACATTGCAACAGAACCTGTCCATTTGACCTGTGAGAGAGGTTAACCTTAAGAGACACAGGTATGCACAAGACGTTGATAACATCATAGGTCAACTTTGATAAAAGGAAACTGTTTTTAGGAAATGCATGTGAACAAACAAATTAAAGCACACATGGTAGCTGCCAGCACTATGAGCAGTAACTAAAGCGTTGACTTTACATCGTTTTAACCCGAGCCACGTTCATCCAGTTGAAGCTATAGATTTATTGGCAGCTCTCTGAAGCTCCACAGAAATTTTCCTATGAGCTGATAGGAACCCCTTCAGCACGGTTTACTGGATTACATTTTACAATCTAATTACTCTAAAACCAGTGATAACAGCATTATTGCACCAGAGATTCCATCTTATCTGTGCAATTCAAAACTTTTATGACCAAAATAATAGGAACCATAATAATTGAAATGTTTTAGTGTTTGGTTAGAAAAAGTGTAAATGTTTACATAGAGTTATTGTGATGGGCTATTAATAACTGAGCTGCTTCCTGATACATTACAATATTATTTTCCTATATTAATAACC
>JBBPBX010032354.1:0-33938 GCA_038048925.1 Garcialebias charrua | reverse complement strand
TTGTATTAAAGATGAAAATAACCTAAACTCTTTTAAAAAAAGTATTTGTGTGGATACGCTTTGGACCAGCAATGCCTTTGGTTAAGTTGCTGTCATTGTTTAATATAACAGTCGAGAGAGAAACACAGTGGTGTTTCCCGTTCTGTTCTCAGCTGAGTTGGCTGAGCATGCAACAGGTGTATGTGAGATATTTTTGACAAGGAGACATAAATATCCCAGCAGCTTTGATCGGTCTCCATAACAGATCAGCAGACTTCTCTTGCTGGCCTTGGCAGGAGGTCAAACAAAAACTGCCTTTGTCTTTTATTTTGTCACACATCTAAGAATAAATTTGGCTCCACTGGAGCACAGAGGTGTTTCTGACCCTCTCACTCTCATATCCTTTGATAATGTTTGTGGGTCAAGTTTCTCTGTGTGTGTCTGTTGTACTGGATTTGTCTGAGCACATGTGTACAGATTGACGTGCAGAAGTTGTGTTTGGTTAATGCTCTAAATCGCAGCATTAGCCCAGGGGCGTAGCAGAAGCACTGCAGCCATAAAAAAGCAGATCTCTCCTGCTGTATCGTATGTCAGACATCGTATTGTAGCTACTTACGTAAAGAGACGTATGAAGGGCAACATATTTAGAAAGGGATTTGCAAACTAAAGAAAGGGCTCTATCAGCATGTCTGAATCATGTACCTCAAGGCAGCCTGTGATGAGATCCCCGTGCCGAGGACAAAAGGGGGGCCAAGACCGGATTGCTGCCCTAGTTCCATCCAACAGAGGGAGGGGGCAGAAGCCAGGTTGTGCACCTCAATCCACACCTGCGTTCTTTTGGGAAACTCTAAAACCAAAGCATCTCGAGCGCAGGAGTGTGGAGGATTTTCTTCATGCACACTCTGATATTTTTCAGACATCCACTCATCCAAATGACAGCATGGTCCACAGGTATGTTCTGCCAAGGATAGCAAGAACTAGATGTCGCATGATGGAGTAGATTTTAAATGGATTCATCGTTTCATATTTCTTGAATGAACTAAAGATTTTTTTGTCAGTTCCATGCAGTTAATTTGATTAATGAATGACTGGAACATGAGATGAAGCACTGGTTTTGATCAGCGTCTTAACATGTGCGTATCTTACATCAGTGAGATGCACTTATTCTTCTCGGTAATAAATTGACTGTTTCAAGCACGTTAAGGGGACCATCGCCAGATGAGCTCCTCTATCCTCCTTAACTTCTCCGTGTTTCAGCGCTATTAAAAGACTGATGGCATGAATTTACTGTGCGAGCTGAACGGTCAGAATTGTCAACAGATAACTATTAGAATCAGTAATATAATGAGAGCTGTACAGTGGTGCAAGTGATTAGCTGTCAAAACAATCCTGGGTTGGAAAGTCAACAGGGTCCTTTGTATGTTCTCCCAGTGCATGTATGTGTTCCCTCTGGCTGGTTGTCTCCCTCACTTGAAAACATGCGTGTTTAATTAATTGCAGGTTTCAAGTTCACCCTAGATGTGAACATGTTTAGTTGTTGCATGTTTTGTGTGTTTCTGTGGGACAACATGCCCGGTGTGTGGATTCATAGATGTGTCTGGTTGCCTTGTGTGTTCACGGTTCAAAGGTTTACCTGTACTTTCCTTTGCTATTTATTGTTGTTCTGCTGTACATTTCAGTTTTTTCCTAGTGTTCCCTTTGCCACCAGTTCATGTCTCCTCGGTCAGTTTATGTTCCTTCAGCTCTTGCCACGCCCACTTTCACCTGTCCCCAACTGTCATTTCCACTTCACTCATCGCACCTGTCCATTTAGTCCCTCCGCTCTCATCCATCTCTAGTCTGGCATTGTGTGGGCTTCTTGCTCCTGTTCTTGGTCTCTTACGTGTCTCCTTGATAAATGTTTTTTGTTTTGCTGCACAGTTTTAGTTGCACAGTTTGCCTTATTCCCATTAGTTGCCAGAGATGGGCACCAGCCTACAGCAACCCTGAGATGACAAATAAATGCATAAATGAATGGATGAATGTCATGGCATTAAGAAGATAGATTTTAGGTTGGTAAATTATTATTATTTTTATTAACCTTTATCTAACCAGGCAAATCCCACTGATATCACAGATCTCTTTTGCAAGGATAGCCTGGGCCTGAAGGCAGCCTAACATGCATGTTTTTGGTCTGTGGGAGGAAACCCACACAAGCATGAGCAAAACATGCAAACTCCACCCAGAAAGACCCCAGGTCCAACAGGGGATTGAACCCAGGACTTTCTTGCTGTGAGGCAACAGTGCTGACCACTGAGCTGTTGTGCTGCCATAAATGAGATGTATGAAGGATGTGGGATTGTAATTATGCTTTTTTTTGTTTAGATCTTCATCTAAAATCCAAAACAAAATAATAAAACCGGAGTCTTAATATAAAATTGATTTAAGATTGTATTAATTGTTATCCCTTTAAGCAAAAGGAAAAGATAAACTTTTTAATTTGATCAATACATGTACTTCAATTAAGATTTCACTATTGGACTTTGTACTTTTTTACTTGGTGCTAAGTCAGCAATGTGTCATCTCGGTCCTTGAGAACCACTATACTGTACTGTATAAATACACCTTCTTCTGCAGAACACGAAAAGAATCAGTTCAAGCATTGAATTCAAGTTTGTTGGAGCAGGGAAAGGTGGTTTGGGTTAAATGCAGGATTGTGCGCTCCAAGATACCCACTTGATAAGAAACCTCCACACACTCAGGATTTGGAGCATGGGTCACGGCAGCACAGCCTATTTTTGTATAGTTTAATTAGTTTTACATTTGAACTCAGCGATGTTCTTATGCTCAGCTTTAGCTTAAAAAACAAACATTTGCAGCAACAGTGCCTCCCCGAGAGGACTGTGAACTCCTCTCCATGACACTTGAAATAACCATGTAACTGCCTTTGCCTTCGTGCACGTATTTGATTAATCTGTCTGTTAGAAAAATATCACATGACCCACTAGACTAAATTTAACAAATCTTTCAACAAGCAATCATCTGAGGTAGATCTACAACTAAATACTTTTTCCATTAGTATTTTAACTATAAGTCCTTGGAGAAATGCATATTTTCCTTCTTCTTTCATGTGATATTCTGCATAATCCATTAGCACTCAGATAATGTGATGGGAAATACTGTAATTTCTTCCAGAATACTAATGGTAAATGGTAAATGGAGCTTATTTATATAGCGCTTTCCAGCCCCCTATGAGGGGCCCCAAAGCGCTTTACAATACCAACCATCCACCCATTCATACACTGGTAGCGGCAGACTGCCATGCAAGGCGCTTTCTAGTCCTACCAGGAGCAACTCTGGGTTAAGTGTCTTGCCCAAGGACACAACGACACATGGTGTGGGGAACTGGGATTCGAACCACCAACCTTCCGATCGGGGGACGACTGCCATTACCACTATGCCACTATGCCCTAATGAAAACAATGAGAACAAAACAGTTGTTGATATATATTATTCATCCATCCATCCATCCATTTCAACCTTATATTCGTGTTCGGGTTGCAGAAGCGACAAGTCCATAAGAGAAACCCAGACATCCCTCTCCCCAGCAACCCTTTCCAGCTTGTTCTGGTGGACCTGAGGCCTTCCCAGGCCGATGTGAAGGAGCAGTGGCTCTACTTCAAGCTCCCACCGGATGACTGAGCTCCTCACCCTATACCTAAGGCTGGACTCGGCCACTCCTTGACAGGCTCTGTCCCTGTTTGTTTGTTTGTTTGTTTGTTTATTTGTGTTCCCCTCCTGTCATACTTTTGTTATTCTGATCTTTGTGATTTCTGTTTCCTGTGTACCTCATTCAGTCTCTGTCATTTGCCACTCACTCCTCAGTCTGTCTCTTCTTCTTCTTCTTCTAAGTGGTGTTTATTGGCGGTTGGCAGACTAACGAGAAGTGCATTACCGCCACCTACTGAGCTGGAGTGTGGACAGGAGATAAACAGAGAAAAAATAAAATAAAAAATAAACCCTAATACCGTGAAACAAAACTTTACAGAACAACTAAGGTGACCCAATCAGGTCCATAAAAAACAAGAAAACAAGAAGTTGGTCAGTAACTGTGAAACATCAACACTGAAATAGGGACAAGCCTACGAAACACCACCTGCTGACTGAGATGTTGCCACTCCTTTACCCAACAAACCCTCTACTACAGCTTCCCAACCAAGATCTTTAATGTCAAGATATTTTTCAGCAGCCTTCACTATAATTTTGATCCTGTCAGTCTTCCTAACTGTCTGAGCCGAACAAGTAATAACCTCCACCATGAACAACACCCAATTCTGTTTGTTCACTAACATGGAATTGGCAGGTACAGTAATTTAGTACAGCCATCACAATTCCGAGGTTCCACGATTGGCGCCACAGGTGGTACAGGTCTCACAGGTAGAGTTGGCATACGTTTTGCAGCTTCAGCATAAGTAATCCCATGATCCCGTTTCACTTTTTGGATTGCCTCTGCTCTCTTACTAACCCCACAACCACGATAAACAGCTGAGTGGTCACCCCCACAGTTACAACATTTAACTTTCGCGTCACCTTCACAGTTCCCATACGCATGATCACCAGCACATCTACCACATTGCTGCTTCCCTCTGCAAATAGCTGCAACATGACCAAATCTTTGACATTTAAAACAATGTAAAGGAGGAGGAATGTACTGCTTAACAACATAACACAAGAACCCTATGAATACTCTACTGGGCAAGTTGTCACCGTCAAATGTTATCAAGACAGACAGGCTGTCACATCTCACTCCATCCCTCGTTGTTTTGAAACGTCTAAGTCCTTTCACCTTAGCACCTCGAATATTGTCCAGAATGTCTTCCACAGAGATGTCCAAAGGGACGCCATCTATGACTCCTTTGCACACGGGTTTACCACCAACCGGACTACACTCAACTGTCTTACCAGGGGCGGCCGTGACGTAGTGGTAATGGCAGTTGTCCCCCGATCGGAAGGTTGGAGGTTCGAATCCCGGTTCCCCACACCATGTGTCGTTGTGTCCCTGGGCAAGACACTTAACCCCGAGTTGCTCCCGGTAGGACTGGAAAGGCGCCTTGCATGGCAGTCTGCCACTACCGGTGTATGAATGTGTGTATGAATGGGTGGATGGTTGGTATTGTAAAGTGCTTTGGGGCCCCTCATCGGGGGCTGGAAAGCGCTATATAAATAAGCTCCATTTACCATTTTACCAGCTAGCTCGTCAAGCGCAATGGCCTTTTCCATTTGAGCGCCTTCCTTATAGTGAACAAACAAAGCTCCACTACGTAAAACATTGGCCCTTCTGACCGCTCCTATTTGGCTGTACAGTGCTGTGGAAAGTTTAATCGGATTCCAGTCAGAAAAAGACTCAACCTCTTGACGTAGTTTGAAAATAACTTTAAGGACATCCTTATGTTTCTTTGCTTCAAAATGACCGTCAATGTCTGAACTCGAATCACCAGCAGCAGACTTCTGTTTTTTCCTCTTCTTCCTGCCAACGACTTCACTCCAAACCCCTTCACTTCTGCAACAACCCTCTTCCATGCCACTAAAACTACTTTCCGAGTCATCAAAACCCTCTGCTACCCACTGTCCAGTCACAGCCCAGTCGCTGCCAACCGCTTTACCAGATTGCTGACTCATCTCTCTAGTCAGCCCTTCTGTCACTTTTGGAAAGTCCTTCCCAGTCTGTCTCTTGTCTCAAGCCTTCAGTCTTAATCACTCTCACCTGTTTCTCATCAGCCACCAGCCAAGCTGCACTCATTACTCCCTTTCCCCTCTGTCATATAAAAAGCCTTCTCTTTCATTCATTCCTCGTCCGGTCATTGTTCTGTGTTCACTCAGACGTCCTGGTCCTCCTCCTGTGTTACTCTTATGTCCTTTCCAGTCTTGTTCCTCATAGTGTTTGCCAGAGTAAGTGTTTGCTGCCTTGACAGTTCTTTGTTTTGATGGTTTAAATAAATTAATTTTATTTAAAATCCTGCCATCGCTCGTCCTTCCTGCAAATGGGTCTAAAACAAGAGGATCGTGATAGAATGACCGGACCAAACCCAGACCCAGCAGGAGACTCGTTCCTCGTTGGAATCCCCCCAGAGGAGTATCCCAAACTCTGTCAGGTTCTAAAGGACTATTTAGACTCAAGGACAACACCCTCTCTTTTTTGGGTGAGATGGATGATTATTCAAGACTTGGTGGATATGTTCTTGCATTTCCCTGTTTTGGCTGAGACACCGGGCATGGTTGAACTCTTCAACGAAGCTTGGGCAGAGAGACAAGCTTTACGTGCCCGCACCCAGTTTCTTGCAGATCCACCCTCCAGTCCTCCCAGCAACCTCCTTGAGTCAAAAGACATGGTCCTACCTACTGATGCAGCTCCATCTTACTCACTGGTTATAGATAGTGACCCACCTGCCTGTCCTGCTTCTCGCCGCTGCAGAAGGAGAGGTCGATGTGGGACCCAGGTCCTCACACTGCCTGATCCAGCTCCTTGAGTTCCATTGCCTGATCCGGCTGTTCTGGTCTCGCCGCCTGCTCCGGCTCATCTGGTCTCACCGCCCGCTCCGGTTCATCTGGTCTTGCCGCCTGCTCCGGCTCATCTGCTCTCGCCGCCTGCAGACCTCACGTCGGACTTGCTGCCTGCAGACCTCACGCTGGACTCTACGCCTGCAGACCTCACGCCGGACTCGATGCCTGCAGACCTCACGCCGGACTCGACGCCTGCAGACCTCACGCCAGACTCGACGCCTGCAGACCTCACCCGGACTCGACGCCTGCAGACCTCACGCTGGACTCGGTGCCTGCAGACCTCACGCCGGACTTGACGCCAGCAGCAGTCGTCTCACCGCCTGCAACAGATGACTCCTCATTGGCCAACTCGCCGACTGCAGACGTCTCATCGATGGCCGACTCGCCGACCGAAGACGTCTCATTGACGGCCAACTCGTCGACTGCAGACGTCTCATCGACGGCCGACTCGCCGACTGCAGACGTCTCATCGACGGCCGATTCGCCGACTGCAGACGTCTCATCGACGGTCGACTCGCCGAATGCAGACGTCTCATCGACGGTCGACTCGCCGAATGCAGACGTCTCATCGACGGTCGACTCGCCGACTGCAGACGTCTCATCGACGGTCGACTCGCCGCCTGCAGACGTCTCATCAACTGCCGACTCGCCGCCTGCAGACGTCTCATCAACTGCCGACTCGCCGCCTGCAGACGTCTCATCGCCCGACTTGCCGACGGCTGCAGAGATCGATCCATCGCCGGCAGCCGCGGAGACGATCCATCGCCAACGGCCGCGGAGACCGATCCATCGCCATTCCTCGTTCGGTCATTGTTCTGTGTTCACAAATGGGTCTAAAACAAGAGTATTGCGATACTCCTATGAAGGAAGCCCATTTTAGCCGCTCGGGATCTCATTTTTTTCAGTCATGATCCAAACCTCATGACCATGGGTGAGAGTAGAAATGTAGACAGACCAGTAAATTGAGAGCTTTGTCTTTTGACTCAGCTCGTTCTTTACCATGACTGACAAAAGCAACATCCTTATTACTGTGGATGAGTCCTCAATACATCAATACATCTCCCACTCCATCCTAACATCACTTGTGAAAAAGACACTCGTATATTTGAACTCCTCCACCTGAGGAAATAAAGGGACTAGATAGCTCTTAAAAGCAGCCCAGCACTCCATACTCCAGCAGCACCACCAACAGAATGCCTCAAGGAACACAGTACGCAGTAAGACGTCCTTAGATCCACAAAACGCATGTAGACCAGAGAAGCTAACTTTCATGATCCCCTTAGCAACTCAGCAAGGGTAAAGACATGGTCCACTGTTCCACAACCAGGATGAAAGTCATACTGCTTCTGAATCTGAGGTTCGACAAGTTGGAACCCCTTCCAACACCCTGGAGTAAACTTTTCCTGGCAGGGTGTGAGAAGTGTGACCCCATGATAGTTGGAAGTTATTCTCCAGTTCCTGTTTTCAAAAATTGCAACCACCACCATGGTTTGCCACTCCACATACATTGTCCCAGTCCTCTGTGTGACATTAAAAAGACGTGTCAACCATGACAGCCCCACAACATTCAGAGCCTTTGGCATCTTGGGGTGGATCTCATCCACTCCTGGCATCCTGCCACCGAGGAGTTTTTTACTATCTCTGTGACCTCTACCGTGGTAATGGACTTGTCCTCTCACAAGTCCAAAGATTGCCTCCTCAAAAGGTGGACATGGTGGGTGGATTAATGAGCTCCTTTAAGTGTTCCTTCCCTCATTTCCGCGTCACATAGGGACTCTCCCCCTCTCTTCTCCTCCTCTCTTCTCCTCCTCTCTTCTCCCCCCGACTCTCCCTGATTGGTTGACACACCAACCAATCAGGGAGAGTTGAGCGGCGTTTGAAAGTTTGAACCGCAAAATCTTTAGCATGTTGAATGCGCGGTTTGGAGGCTGAAGCCGGTTCACGTGCACGGAAAACGCTTTCCAGCACACTCAACACGCACGCGACGTGACGCCCGACGCCAAGACGTGGCTGGAAGCGCGTCCCCCATTGACTTTACATGTAAACTGGACGCTCCTGCTGCTGAAAAGCTGTTCGGTGTGATCACAGCATAACTGAAAGGCTATCTCCTAGCCTCCCTGAATTCCTCCCATGCCTGAGCTTTTGCTTCTGCAACCACCAAAACCATAGTCCTTTTGGTCACCCTGTACCTGTCAGCTCCTTCAGGATTCCTCCGAAAAAAAACAAGTTCTGAAGGCCTCCTTCAGCTTGATGGCCTTCATCACTGCTGATGCCCATCAGCAAGTCCTTTAGTTGCCACCATGACAGGCACCAAAGATCTTCAGGCCACAGCTCCTTGAAGTTACATCTGCCATAAGGGCCTTGAACATGGCCCATTTGGATTCCATGTCCCCGGCCTCCCCCAGGATATGTGAAAACTTTCCCGGAAGTGTGAGTTAATGAACGCACAGACCGAGGGTTCCACTAGGAGTTCCCAGTTCACCCTTACTATGCATTTTGGTTTTTCCATGTCTGTCCAGCAACCGCTTCCACCATCGGATTCAACTCACCACTAGATGACCAGTTGACAGTTCTGCCCCTCTCTTCACCCGAGTGTTCAAGACATAAGGCCAGAGGTCCAACGACCCAATTATAAAATCAAACATCGACCTTTGACCTAAAATGGCTTGGTACCAAGAATACACATGAACCACATATGCTCAAACATGGTGTTCATTGTGGACAGCCCATAGCACAGAAGTCCAATAAGCAAACACCATTCAGGTTCAGATCAGGGAGGCCATTCCTCCCAGTCACTCCTTCCATATTACCATATTCACCGGTGTATAAGTCACAGTTTTTTTTTACATAGATTTGTCAGTCCTGCAACTCATGCCAAAGTGACTTATGTATGTTTTTTTTCCATATTCATAACGCCATTTTTGACTGACACTTTAAATTTCTAAAGACTACAACAGCGAGTACACCTGTGTGCACTTGCTTCACTCAGCTGATGCAGGACGAGGAACGCTGTAGAGCTAGCGACTCCAGCCGCGATGGATAGATGGATGGTTAGCTGGATGGATGGTGCCATGCCACCCAGGTGAAATAAAGCTGTTTTGACAATTAAATAAACGCATAATAAACACAACGGGTCATTGGTGATGCTTAATAAATGTGGCTTATACGTCAAAGCAACTTACATATGTTTTATCCCTTTTCATTACGCTTTTTTGACTGATGCGACTTATACTCCAGAGCAACTTATACACCAGAAACTATGGTCCATCCATCCATCCATCCATCCATTCTCTTCCGCTTATCCGAGGTCGGGTCGCGGGGGTAGCAGCCTAAGTAAGGAGGCCCAGACTTCCCTCTCCCCAGCCACTTGGAGCAGCTCCACCGGGGGAATCCCAAGGCATTCCCAGGCCAGCCGAGAAACATATTCCCTCCAGCGTGTTCTGGGTCTTCCTCTGGGTCTCCTCCCGGTGGGACATGCCCGGAACACCTCACCAGGGAGGCGTCCAGGAGGCATCCTAACCAGATGCTCGAGCCACCTCAACTGGCTCCTCTCGATATGGAGAAGCAGCGGCTCTACTCCGAGTCCCTCCCGGATGATGATGATGATGATGATGATGATGATTTATTTGTTTTCTCAGGGACAGTGCACAACAATACATTGACCTACAAAAACAGGAAAGATGCATTGTGCCAGGTTATAGTAATAATACTAATTTCCGCCTGTAGTCCCCGGACAGGTTGATGTTTAACAAGAGTAACGGATTTTTGTAAGTGGATGAGAAAACCATTAAACACAAATACAGACACAATATATACTACATACATATCATACCTCGCCCCTCAAATATACCATACATAAAAAACTTTCAAAATTTCACCAGTTCTCTCACACACACACGCACTACCAGTTTGTTCACATACACACACACACACACACACACACACACACACACACACACACACACACACACACACACACACACACACACACACACACACACACACACACACACACACACATACACACACACACACACACACACATCATATATACATAATCACACTTCTTCAAACAAACCTACAAACTGTACTTTCACTCACACACAGTCATCACTGGTGGGTGCAAACCTGCTTTGATAAAAGCCATTTCCTTGTCAGATGTGCAAACGTTGGGAAACTTGTACATTTTATAATCTCATTAGGCAGAATATTCCACTGACTCATGGCAACAACAGAAAAGACGGATTTAGCAAAAGAGGTCCTACATTTAGGGATGCTGCACTCTCCTCTAGAGGTCGCCCTTGTGACTCGAGTTGTTTTTTCTGAGTTCAATATGACAAACCTTCTTAGAGGAGGAGCAGCCATACCATGGATGATTTTAAAAAGTAGACAGATATTTGCATGGAATATTAAATTGTCAAAGTTTAAAAGATCATATTTGAAAAGAATATGACAGTGGTGATATTGTCTGGATTTCCTATCATGAATTTTTATTGCACTTTTGAACATTGATTCAAGAGGCTTTAGAGCTGTTTTACTAGCCTGTGACCAGCTAGTCATGCAATACAGAAAACGCGAGAAAATCATAGAGTTTAAGTACATATATGATGCCTCAGTAGTAAGAGATCCTCGTATGTACCTGAAGTTCACCAGACTAAATTTTAAAGAGTTGCGCAGTTTCTTTACATGGTTTCTGAAATTCAAGTTTGAGTCAAGGGTAACACCTAAATAGGTGAAGTTGTTTACATTTTTTATTTTTTCCCCATTTATATGGATATCAGGATAATCCAAACATTTATTTCTGTTTGTAAAGTACATTGCAACTGTCTTTTCTACATTTAATGTGAGACAGCAGTTTTGTAGCCAGGCAGCAACCTTTTTCAATTCTCCTGTCAATTTTGTGGCCACTTCTGTTATATTTTTTCCATGAGTGAACAAAACAGTATCGTCCGCATACATGATGATATTAATATCACACATTGAGGGGAGATCATTGATGTATAGACTAAAAAGCAGCGGCCCTAAAATAGAGCCCTGCGGAACCATGCGCGTAGGCAAGGGGGGTTCGGGGGGTTCGAACAAACCGCCCACTTTTAAAGGAGAAGTTGACAGTGCTGAATTGATGTGGCTGGATAGCTCAACTGATAAAGCCTCCGCCTTCAGTCCCAAAGGTCGTGAGATCGAGTCCCGCATGGTACAACATTTTTTTTTTTTTAATTCATTCCAAATTAAAAAAGCACAAGAAAACTATTTACAAAACAGCAAGGAATAAAACAATGCATTAAATGAAAGGAATCAGACGAAGAAAATAATCTTATCTGCCCCTTCTCAAACTATTTTTTTTTTTCAAACACTTGATTCAAACAACTAATTTTACATTTGTCTTTTATTGGATAAAAAAAGTAGTTAATATGCGCCTGTGAAGAAAGAAGAATGTGTTAACCACAGGCTGTGGTTAACACATTCTTCTTTTTTTATCCAATAAAAGAGTGTTTGGAAAAAAAATAGTTTGAGAAGGGGCAGATAAGATTATTTTCTTCGTCTGATTCCTTTCATTTAATGCATTGTTTTATTCCTTGCTGTTTTGTAAATAGTTTTCTTGTGCTTTTTTAATTTGGAATGAATTAAAAAAAAAAAATGTTGTACCATGCGGGACTCGATCTCACGACCTTTGGGACTGACGGCTGAAGCTTTATCAGTTGAGCTATCCAGCCACATCAGTTCAGCACTGTCAACTTCTCCTTTAAAACGAACCGCCCCCCACAAAATTCTGGCTACGCCCATGGGAACTCCCATGGTGCAGTCTTGAAAGGGGGACAGTGTGTGATTTACTCGAACACATTGTTTCCTGCCACTTAGGTATGATGTAATCCAGTTTATTGTCTGACGAGACAGTCCATAATTTGATAGTTTGCTTATTAAAATGCTGTGGGAAACAGTATCGAAAGCCTTTCGCAGGTCTAGGAACACGGCGCCCACTACACCTCCTTGGTCTAGCTTTGATTTAATTTCTTCAAGGAAGTAGGAACAAGCCGTCTCTGTTGAGTATTTTTTTCTGAAACCAAATTGCAAAGGATTTAAAAAAGCTTTGGTTTCAAGGTGTTCAATTAGTTGCTCTGCTACGACCTTTTCAAAGACTTTTGAGATGACGGGGAGGATGGTAATCGGTCGATAGTTACTGACCTCTAGTTTGTCTCCAGACTTATATATGGGCGTGACAATGCCAGTTTTTAATGCATCGGGAAATATACCATCTCTAATAGACTGATTTATTATTTTTGTCAACACTGGGATTAGACTGTCCTTATGGGTTTTTAGAAATATACTATCTAACCCATACAGGTCTTTTGCTTTGCTATTATTAAGTTGTCCAATAATCCTTTCCACTTTTGCATCATTAACAGGTGTTAAACTAAAGGCAGATGCATCACAGACCAGAGAATGGAAAGAGCAAGGTGCCGGAAACAGCTGAGCCAGTCGTTGAACAGAATTAATAAAATATTCATTGAAACATATTGCTAAGGTTACATTATCATTTTGAATAGTATCATTTATTTTAAGCTGCACGTCATGTCGAGTGTTTTTTTCATTTCCAAGAAATTTATCAATGTTTCTCCACAACAATTTACTATTTCCTTTTGCATCTTTAATTAGATTAAGGAAAAAGTTGGCCCTTGTTTTTCTAAGTAATGTGGTGACTGAGCTTCTCACCCTATCTCTAAGGGAGAGTCCAGACACCCTGCGGAGAAAACTCATTTCAGCCGCTTGTATCCGAGATCTCGTTCTTTCGGTCACAACCCAAAGCTCATGACCATAGATGAGGGTGGGAACGTAGATCGATCGGTAAATTGAGAGCTTTGCCTTTTGACTCAGCTCTCTCTTCACCACGACAGACCGGTACAGCGCCCGCTTCACTGCGGACGCTGCACCTATCCGCCTATCGATCTCACGCTCCAGTTTTCCCTCATTCGTGAACAAGACCCCGAGATACTTAAACTCCTCCACTTGGGGCAGGACCTCCTCCCCGACCCGGAGAGGGCATGCTACCCTTTTCCGGCTCAAGACCATGGCCTCGGATTTGGAGGAACTGATCCTCATCCCGGCCGCATCACACTCGGCTGCAAACCGCTCCAGCGAAAGCTGTAGATCACGACCTGATGAAGCCAATAGGACCACATCATCTGCAAAAAACAGAGAAGCGATTCTAAGGCCACCAAAACGGATCCTCTCAACACCTTGGCTGCGCCTAGAAATTCTGTCCATAAAAGTTATGAACAGAATCGGTGACAAAGGGCAACCTTGGCGGAGTCCAACTCTCACCGGAAACGAGCCTGACTTACTGCCGGCAATGCGGACCAAGCTCTGACACCGGTCGTACAGGGACCTAACAGCCCATATCAAAGGGCCTGGTACCCCATACTCCCGGAGTACCCCCCACAGAACCCCCCGAGGGACGCGGTCGAATGCCTTCTCCAAGTCCACAAAGCACATGTAAACTGGTTGGGCAAACTCCCACGCACCCTCCAGGACCCTGTTGAGGGTGTAGAGCTGGTCCAGTGTTCCACGACCAGCACGAAAACCACACTGCTCCTCCTGAATCCGAGGTTCGACTATCCGACGGACCCTCCTCTCCAGAACCCCTGAATAGACCTTACCAGGGAGGCTTAAGAGTGTGATCCCCCTATAGTTGGAACACATCTACGGTCCCCCTTTTTGAATAGGGGAACCACCACCCCAGTCTGCCAATCATGGGGTACTGCCCCCAATGTCCACGCAATATTGCAGAGTTGCGTAAGCCAACACAACCCCACAACATCCAGAGCCTTAAGGAACTCGGGGCGAATCTCATCCACCCCTGGGGCCCTGCCACCGAGGAGCTTTTTAACCACCTCGGTGACCTCAGCACCAGAGATTGGAGAGCCCGACCCAAAGTCCCCAGGCTCCGCTTCCTCAGTGGAAGATGCCCGAAATATAATAAACTATGCCCTGATGCATGCTCATATACTATGGTATATTATATTATTGTTCATACTTTTAGTGTTCCACATGCAGATGTTTGCTCTGCTCTTTTATATGTATGTTAACTAAAACAAAATAAGTTTTGAACATTATTTTTGCCTGACTCACTTTGCAGGACTGGTGAACGTGCACAAGCATCAGTTGTTTAAAAAGTATGGAATAGGAGAATCTGGTGCTAATAATAAAAAAATATATATTCAGATGCATTTTTTCTTCTTTTTCACATTGTGTGTTTGTATGTGTGGAGGGCTCAAAGTATGTGTTTGGGATGCCTCAGCTACTACCACACTAAATTACATTAATAATACAAAAGACAGGCGGACACAACTGCTTTATTCAACAGAAAAATGATACAAAGCAGAAAATTCCCAATAAAGTGTAAAAGTTCAGACCTCAGCTTGTTATAAATCAACAATCCCATATTATTCAGTCACCCTATCACTATTATTCAGTGTCTCACCGTGAGGCACCATGTGCCTGCTGAACAAGCACACAAGGTGCACACATGACAGGATGTGTCTGTAGGGGGTGACACAAAAAAGATGTCAGCTTTTGTAAATGCAGTCACGCTGGATTCAAAGTGGCAGACACTTTTTATGCTGTGGGTGATGGATGGGTGCCCTTTCTCTTTCTGTGGAAAATATTAAGCGTTATGGCTTCACATCACACTCAGAGTCTACATGTTTCATCAGTATTTTACAAAGTGAAATTTGCAGATCATTAAATCATCAGTCATTGTGTTTGAGGGTTGAGATTTGTTTATTAGGACATATTGTATTGCACCACATCAACTTGATCTCCTGGACTAATCAGGAGTTCAGAGGAATAACAGAGACATGATTTTAAAAAAAGAAACAGTGGAGGAAAAACATGAGCTCGGGAGAAGAAGTGATGAGCAGTGGAGGTGTTGGACTGCTGCAACAGTGACATTGACATATTTTACAGGGCTGTAATTATGTGTCAGAAAATATAATGTTATACTGGGGTATTTTTTTTTGTATAGTTGTGTCTTGAGGGAACTACTGCTGGTGCTACAAATTGATGCATCATTTATGCGAGCCACAGGCAGTGCCGACAGATGTTCCACCTGTTGGAGGTTCAGGGTTAGGTTCCTTCCAGAGGCATTCATCATCTTTTTTGTGTGTGTGCAGCATAATGACAGCCCATCTAAAATGGTCACACTCACCTTATGCTTGTGTGCACAGGAACAACACGGCTACAGAAACCTATGAGAATATTTTACCAGAGGAAATAAAGCCAAATGGATTGCCTCACTGTAAAACCCTAAAAGTCTCTGGGAGTTCAGACGAGAATTTTAAACCTGTACACTTTTAAGTTAACAGACACATTTTTAAACGAGAAGAAAATCAAAATCTTGGCACTAATTGTAAGATTAGAGTTACGTTTGCAGCTTCCTCCAGCGATGCTCCTCTCTGGAGCTTTGAAAATGTTTCTGGTCAGGGTAAAACAGGGTTTGCTGCAGGCGAAGAAGCAGTGAATGATGTTGTAGTGGCAGCACATCAAAGATCTAACGGCTTCTTTTGGTTTATTCTAAGAAGGTTGTGGGATTTAGGGAGGCACATGCAAAGCAATTTTGCACATTATAATGAGTTTACATGTCCTGGGGATGCAAACAGTTGAGAAGAACTGTTTGCTGAGGCCCTTAGGAGGTTTTCCACAGTCTGCAGAAATCCATCCACCCATCCATCCATCCTCTTCCGCTTATCCGGGGTCGGGTCGCGGGGGTAGCAGCCTAAGTAGGGAGGCCCAGACTTCCCTCTCCCCAGCCACTTGGAGCAGCTCCTCCGGGGAAATCCCAAGGCGTTCCCAGGCCAGCCGAGAAACATAGTCCCTCCAGCGTGTCCTGGGTCTTCCTCTGGGTCTCCTCCCGGTGGGACATTTTGAAATATTTTTTTTATTTATTAAAAAAAAAAAATTTAAGTCTTCAATGTAAAATGGTCCAGAAGTTCCAGTGGGGCGGCGCCCTAGCGCTCCCATTGGCCGGCCACCCCTGACACCCTAGTGCATTTGTAGCAATATCTGATGATTTTAATCATGTCTCTCTCTCTGCTACACTTCCAACATTCCAACAGTTTGTCAGCTGCTCTACCAGAGAAAACAAAACGCTGGACTTGTTTTATGCAAATGTCAAGGATTTGTACATCGCTAAAGCCAGACCCCCCTCTTGACAAATCAGATCACAATCTTGTGTTTCTCTGCCCAAAATATAAACCTCTTGTTCAGAGACAACCTGTAATAAAGAGAACAGTGAGAAAATGGTCAACGAAAGCTGAAGAAGATCTGTGGGGTTGCTTTGAGGCTACAGACTGGGATGCACTGTGCCAGCCACATGGAGAAGACATCAACGCCATGACTGAGTGTGTGACCGACTATATAAACTTCTGTGTAAACACCACCTTCCCCACCAGAACAGTGAGATGCTTCCCCAATAACAAACCCTGGATCACCACTGACCTGAAGGAACTGGTAAACCAGAAGAAAAAAAAAGCCTTCAGGGAGGGAGACAGGGAATTATTGAGGAGAAGCAACTAAAAGTCACGATAAGAAACAGTATGGAGGTGTACAAGAAGAAGCTGGAGAGCAAGCTCAGCAGAACAATATCAGAGAGGTGTGGTCAGGGATGAAAAAGATCACAGGCTTCAAACAGGAGGATGATCAGAAGGATGGAAGCCTGGACAGAGCCAATTAACTGAACACGTTCTTCAATAGGTTCAGTTCAGGAACAAACTCAACGTCCTCCTCTCTTGTCACAAGCCAAACACATACCACCCTCCTTTGACCCAAGGCTGTCCTGCCAGACACCTCAAATATTTTTTCTACCACCTCAGTCATGGACCCTTCTTCTTCCACATGTTTGTCTTCAACCAAATCAGAAGATGCTGATCCCCAGTTTCTTCTATTGTTGCTAACCTGTACATGGAGGAGGTAGAAAAGAGAGCCTTGACATCCTTTTCAGGGACATGGTTCAGATATGTTGATTATACCTGGGTTAAAATTAAACAAGTCCAACATTTCACTGATCACATCAACTCTGTGGATAAATATATCAAGTTCACACGAGAAGATGTAAAAAATGGCAGGTTGGCTTTCTTGGACTGTGAGGTCTCAGTTTCTGATAGAGGAAATTTGCAAACTGAGGTGTACCGCAAACCCACACACACAGACCAGTATTTACAGTTTGACTCCCATCACCCTCTGGAGCACAAGTTAGGAGTCATCAGGACTCTGTACCACAGAGCAGACAGCGTCCCCACTAACTCAGCAGCCAGACAGAAGGAGAAATCACACACAAAACAGGCTCTAGAGAAATGTGGATATCCTAACTGGGCCTTCCTGAAAGCAGAGAAGAAACCCAAACAGGACTCCAGCAGCCATCAGGTGAAAAGAAGGAACCCAGACCCAGACCAGTGGTCATTCCAGATGTTGCAGGAGTTTCAGAGACATTGAGACGTTTATTTTCTAAACACAACGTCCCAGTGGCTTTTAAACCCCAAAATACATTAAAGACTGGTTCATCCCAAAGATCCAGTCCCCCGGCACAAACAGAGTAATATTGTGTATGTTGTTCAGTGTCAGGAGGGTGATCAGTCTTATATCGGGGAAACTAAACAGCCACTGGCCAAAAGGATGGCCCAGCACAGAAGATCAACATCATCAGGTCAGGACTCTGCGTCTACACTCATCTCCAGGTCAGAGGTCACTCTTTCAGGGATGAAGATGTTCACATCCTTGATAGAGAGGAACGATGGTTTGAGAGAGGAGTAAAGGAGGCCATCTTTGTGAAAAGAAACCGTCCATCATTAAACAGGGGTGGAGGCCTCCGGGTTCAACTGTCCCCCTCTTACAATGCTGTTATTGCTAGTATCACTCAGCCCTCTGTGAATAGCAAACAACCATCAGGGTGCTAACGATCCATCGTTAGGCTGATGGTCCTCCTTGATCATGTGAGCAGCTGGTTTCGGCTGTCATCAGCCAACTGGTTGATCCACTGTGAGAGGGTGCTATTTATAAGACTGAGCTGAATACAGCAGCTCAGACTGAGGAAGTCTTTCAGAGGAAAGACGAAAACGTTTCTACAATTTTTTTGTTTTTTTTTGTTTTTTGAATGTCCAGAGGACCAGACTTAGCTTTTTTAGATTTTTCTACCTGGATTATTGAGCAGCATCAGGATCAGGTGAGGAAACAGCTGGAGAGACTGAACCAGAATAAGTCTGCAGGTCCAGATGGTGTCAGTCCCAGAGTCCTGAAGGTCTGTGCAGAGCAGCTCTGTGGGGTTCTGCAGCACCTCTTCAACCTTAGCCTGACCCAGGAGAAGGGTCCAGTGTTGTGGAAAACCTCCTGCCTTGTTCCAGCACCAAAGAAAACTCACCCATCAGTCCTTAATGTCTATAGACCTGTTGCCCTGACATCCCACATCATGAAGGTCCTGTTGGCCCACCTGACTAAACAAACAAGACATATCAGGACCCAGTGCAGTTTGATTATCAGCGTGGACTTGGAGTTGAAGATGCATCAAACACCTGCTTCAGCAAACTCACTGTCATCTAGAAAAGGCATCAGCACTGTGAGAGTCATGTTCTTTGATTTGTCCAGTGCATTTAACACAATCCAGCCTGATCTGCTTTGTCAGAAACTCCAGAAGACTCAGGTGGAGGCCTCAACTATCACCTGGATCAAAGAGACAAACAGACCTCAGTTTGTGAGACTGAAGGGTTGTGTGTCTAACCAGGTGGTCAGTAGCTCAGGAGCACCACAGGGGCCTGTACTCTCACCACTCCTTTTCACTCTGTACACCTCACATTTCCAGAAATATTCAGATGACTCTGCAGTGGTCAGGTGGATCAGAGATGGACAAGAAGCTGAGTACAGGGAACTGGTGGATCACTTTGTGGCATGGTGTGGAAACAATCATCTCATCTTGAGTGTGAACAAAACAAAGGAGATGATTGTAGCATTCAGGAGAAACTGGAACAGATCCAACACTATTTCCATCATGGGTGGAGGTGGTGGAGAAGTACAAATACCTTGGAGTTCACCTGGACAACAAACTGGACTGGAGATGAAACAGCGAAGTCTCTACAAGAAGGAACAGAGCGGACTGTACTTCTTGAGGAAGATGAAGTCCTTCAGGGTTTACAGAAAGATACTGCATCTATAAGTCTGTTGTATAGAGAGCTGTCTCTTCTGTCATCATCTGCTGAGGGAGCAGCACCAGAGCAAGTGACTTAAGAAAGATCAACAAGCTCATACAGAAGACTGGTCCAGTCCTGGGGACTCCTCTAGAACCTTTGGAGATGATTGTACAAAGAAGGATTCTTCATCAAATGAAGAACATTACAGACAACCCTCAGCATCCTCTTCATCAGACTGTCATACAACAACAGAGTCTCCAGATCTGTAGGACAGATCACTACATGAGATCCTTCCTGTCCACATCCATCAGCATCTGGAACAACTGTTAATGAAACCAGGATGATGAGTTACAACATTTAATTTACCTCTGGGATTAATAAAGTATTTTTGAATTTGAATTAATCTGTTAGAACATTTCCAGGTAAGCCCACAGCCGAAGCAGCAGCAGCCGAAGCCACAGAACTCATTAATGTAAATTAATCTGAGATAATTGATGGTGGCATGCAAACTGATGCAAAAACTGCCCGACGCAAATTAGATCAGAAAAAAGTCACAAGCAGGAGAAGGATCGACTCTGGAGTTAAAAACAAGATCACTGGTGCGCACAACAGCTTTAGATCAAAGATGCTGAGTCAGTTGATTGAAAAGATGCTGAGTCAGCTGATTGAAAAGATGCTGAGTCAGCTGATTGAAAAGATGCTGAGTCAGTTGATTGAAAAGATGCTGAGTCAGCTGATTGAAAAGATGCTGAGTCAGCTGATTGAAAAGATGCTGAGTCAGCTGATTGAAAAGATGCTGAGTCAGTTGATTGAAAAGATGCTGAGTCAGCTGATTGAAAAGATGCTGAGTCATTTGAACGTGAACTTGCTGAGTAAGCTCAGACAGGATGAAAATGTCCTAGACCAGTTCTGTCCTCGGCTCGTTTAAACTGGAACAAGTTCTGTACAAATGCACCCCAGAGTCCATGCTGTCCTCATATGGGTTTCTTTACTGTCCTGCAGCAGCATTTTGTCCTTAGTGAGGACACTCGCTTTATTTTGAAATTTGAAACATCTTCTGTAACAAATTTTGTTTTGATTTTAATGATTGAAATGTGATTTTAAAATAATGTCAATGTCAATGTCAATTTTATTTTGCACATAAAAACAACCGAAGTCGACCAAAGTGCTTTACAGTAAAAAAAATAAAAACAGAGTAAAATGCATCTAGTGCCACTAAACATAATAAAGCTATCAGTAAATGCAACAACAATTAAATCTGCTCAAAATTTGATCTCACATTCTGCGAGGATCAAATGCCAAGTAAAAGAGATGAGTCTTAAGTGAAGATTTAAAAGTGTCAACAGTCTGAGCGGTCTTTACTTTCTCAGGTAAACTGTTCCACAGTTTTGGAGCAGCAACCGCAAAAGCCCGATCACCTCTGGATTTCATTCTGGATCTGGGGACATCTAAGAGAAACTGGTTGGTAGACCGGAGTGCTCTTACTGGAGTGTAGATATTAATAAGATCACATAAATATGACGGGGCCAGACCTTTTAAGATTTTAAAAACAAGCAATAAAATCTTAAAATCAATTCGATAGCAGACAGGGAGCCAGTGAAGGGATGCCAGGACAGGGGTTATGTGTTCATATTTTTTAGTTGAAGTTAAAAGACGAGCTGCTGCGTTCTGGACAGATTGTAAACGATGCAAAGATGATTTGTCTAAACCAACATACAGTGAATTACAATAGTCCAAGCGAGAAGTAATAAAAGCGTGAATCACCTTTTCAAGGTCTCTGAAAGAGAGACAAGACTTCACCTTGGCAATGAGTCTTAGCTGGAAGAAACTGGATTTAACTACAGCATTTATCTGTTTGTCTAATTTAAAAGCACTGTCAAAAATAACTCTCAGATTCCTGACATTGGACTTGTAGAGTTACGTTTTAATAAAATCCCTGGAATCAGATTGTCATGTTTTAATTTATAAAAATCAAACTCTTTAAAACTTTATCCTTCCTTTAAAAAATTAAATGTAAAATATATATATATCCTCTCAGTTTAAGAGTTTGACTGGTTTTAGGTTATTTATTTGTCTTATGTATTTATTGGAGGTTTTTGCAGCGCTTCGTCTGTTTTTGTCTAAATCCAACAGGTGAAGGCAGCGTCCAGCAGGGGGCGACACCAGAACCTGTCAGAACCAGCTGTTTTTCAGCATTACTCCCACATGTTTTGTGCTATTTCAACAAATCATAAATCAAAACGTTCAGCTGTTTCAGGACGTGACTGCTATGACTTTTGGTATTGGTGCAGCTTTAGCTTTTTGAGATATTTAGCCTTTTATACCATTTTGCGCTCATTGAAAATGAATGGAGCTCATTATCCTTCATAACTTTTGATCCGTTTACAACCTTGTACAGTACTTGTACTTTACATTTAAATCTGGTTAAGCTTCTTTCAGCATCCCTGCACAAAATTTTAAACAAATTTCAGCTGTTTTTTTTCAGCCGTTTTGTGCTCCTTAATTTCAGCTTCATTCTGCTAACATCAACATTTTTGTGCCTCTTCAAACTTATTTATGCTCATTTATGATTGTTATGCTTCTTGCAGCTTATTTCTGGATGTTTCAGCAATTTCTACCATTTCAGCTAGCATTTAGCTGTTTTGTGCTAATTTCATCTTTACAGGAAACCCCCGATTTACGAACGAGTTAGGGAGATAAGAACTGTTCGCAGCTCGATTCTGCCGTAGCTAGGGGGTGAAAATAGGGTCCAGTTCTAGGTCGTGGAAATATCGCTAACGGAGCGCGCGCACACATTTAAGCATGTACAGTAGTGTACTGTAATGTTAAACATTGCTATTCACATTTACAGAATAAATAAAAATATAATTTCTTACTTTGAGATGGTCAAAAGCCGACATCTTAGGTTGCCATGCGTTGATTGTTGTCGGGCCGAGCAGCGCGGGGGCCGGCGAGCCACCGCAGCTGCTCCAGACCTGTGTTAGCTAGCTGGCTAGCTTCTGCTAGCCAAGCCATGAGCTGGTGTTGGAGCGGCGGCGCGATCAATCTGCAGCTGCTGCTCCAGCCTGAGACGTCCACAGAGCTCACAGAGCGATTCCAGCTAGTAATTAATCCATATGATGCGATCCTGGTCACCAGTGTTCAAAGGCCGGCTCCCGTGTTAGCTCCCGTGTTAGCTTCTGGAGCTAGCCAGGCCGGAGCCTGGCCGGAGGTGTTCGCGCGGCGGCCTGGCACGATCGGCGATAAATCCGCTGCTGCCTGAGACATCCACAAAGTTCACAGAGACGTTTCCAGCTAGTAATTAATCCATATGAGGCCATCCTGGTCACCAGTGTTCAAAGGCCGGCTCCCGGCAGCTAACCTAAAATGGCGTCCGGTGTTCTACATTAATTTGTGACCGGAGACCCCCGTGACTGAACCTAAAATGGCGTCCGGTGTTCTACATTAATTTGTGACCGTGTAAACTGAAGACCTACTTCCTGCTGCCCAAGATTGCTCAAAAATGATCAGAAATGATCATTTTTATCATAATTATTATTTATAAAGCCTTTAAAACAACCACATCTGCAACAAAGTGATGTACACATGAAATTAAGAACATTTAAACACAATTTTTTTTTATTATTATTTTTTTTAATACAGTAATTTCATATTTTTATTAAATATGATACGTTCGTAGGTCCCATTGTTCGTAGGTCGATGGAGTCGTAACTAGGGGGTTTGCTGTATGTAACCCTTTTTCAGCCTGATTCAGCAAAAGCAGGCTCTCCCAACTTCCTTTTAATAATTTAAGCATCTTTCTGCTTGTTTTAGCTACTGTTCAGCTGTTTTTAGCAAATATCAGCTTTTCTTAAAGGTTCAGTATGTAAGATTGTAATGTAGTCTGTAACTTTTCAAACAATATATTTTTAACATATTTCTTCACTCTGTCACTATCTACTGACAAACTGATGTTAGACAAAGTAATCTCTGAAAAAAACTATAGTCCCCTTGCTTCTCTATCAGCATTTATAAAAACACTAAAAACACAGAGTGACCAGGACAATGACAGCCAATAAAAACAGAGTTTGTAACCAGCCAATTAAAAACAGAGCTTGAATTTGAATCAGCCAATAAAAACAGAGCTTGAATTTGAAATTCAACAGACCACAAGGGGGCAGAGCCACATATGGCTCTGAGGGGGAGGGATCAGAATGCTTTGCCTGTTGAAAATATTTCTAAGTTCTGCAGTTCTACAGAAACTGCATACTGAACCTTTAAGTAATTTCAACTTTATTGTGCTAATTTATGCCTTTTTCAGCCTAGAGGGCACAATAAGCTCCCTCCACTTCCTTTAGGAAATTTCAGCTTCTTTCTACATTTCTTAAGATACTGGTACTATTCAGCTGTATAACTTGGATAACTGCCATTTTTACAGCTATTCAGCTGAAATTTGGGACATTGTTAGCTGACAACTATCCCTATTAGACTGAGTGAAAATCAAAAATCCAAGATTTGACCTGTTAAAAAAGAGAAAAAACAGTTTTAGTCATATTGAGCTGAAAGCTGGTGGTGATGGGTGACAAGTCCCATCAAATGCTGCATGGAAATCAAAAGATCCAAGATGGCCACCAACACTACATTTAAATGGATTTAACACAGCTGTTTTTACACGTACAGAGCTGAAATTTGATGAGGTTACAACTGAGAACATTCCATATACCATACTGCATCCAACTCAAAAATTCAAGATGGCCGCCTTAGCTAAAAAGAAAAAATATAACTGGCATTTTTAGCCAGATTCAGCTGAAATTTGGTGCAGTAGCTGCACTTTCTGCTTCTTTCTGATATTTGAAGCTACACTGTTTTCTTCACATTCTTAAGCAACAGGCATTCACACTTGCATTTTCGCATGAAATGCAACATCTCTAGTATTAAATATTCAGATTATTATTAAAGAAGTTTTAGGTTTCTGTTGGGGGTGGAGCTACGCTGTGATTGACAGGCTGTTGTCCAATCAGAGGGAGGGCTTTCTGTGACTCTGGTCCAGCAGCAGGTGA
Organism: Garcialebias charrua; assembly: GCA_038048925.1. Classification (NCBI taxonomy): domain Eukaryota; kingdom Metazoa; phylum Chordata; class Actinopteri; order Cyprinodontiformes; family Rivulidae; genus Garcialebias; species Garcialebias charrua. Next base: position 9,208 of record JBBPBX010032354.1, on the reverse strand, counting down.
GCTGAAGGTGAAACTGTTTTATTGATAAGAAAGTTCATGCTCAATAATCCAGGTATCAAATCCGATAATTCTCAATCAGGTCATCTGGACAGTTTCTTGTTTTATTGATATTTTATAAAACTAAAAGCTTTGGTTTTTCAGGTTTTTCCTCTTTTGTTCCATCGCTTTGAAGCTCCAGTTAAATAAAAACCTTAAATCTGTCAGAAATAGAATTTATTGTAGAAACCGTTTCCGTTTCTTTGAGTTCAACTAAACACGAGTTTGTTTTTCAAACTGGATTTTATTTATAACAAAATGTTCAGAAATGACATTTATGATGTTTAAATCAGATTGGACGACAACTATTTATACATTTTAAAATCACCAGCGCAGAGCGGGACGTGGAGATTAAAGCCCTCGTTAAGTGTTTACACAAACAAACAAACAAACAAACAGCTACATGAAATAAACAAAGATCAACGGGTTAAAGTCTTTGTTCTCGATCAGCTGAATCTGAGTTCATTAAAAACATTTAAACACTTCAGATAAAACCTGGTTCCGGTCCAAAAGGCACTTTTCTTTAACAGTCAGATGTTCTGCAGCTGAAGGTCCGGTCGGTTCCTGGTTGGTTCCGCTGCTGTGAGGTCAGAGGTCAAAGGTCACTCAGGTGATGAAGCTGGAGCAGATTATTTACAGCTCGCTGCAGTCTGACACAGGAAGTGTCGGGTCGAACGGTTCAAACAATCCTCTCACTTCCTGCGTCGGTTCTGTTCGGTCCGGGTCGGGGGTTCTAGGCGTGGCTGTTGACGGAGATGCTGGACAGGTCGTTCCTGATGATCTCGTTGACTGAAACACAGAAGAAGAAGAAGAAGAAATGTTGTCTGAGTCCAGGAATTATCCAGGTTCAGAACACAGAGTTCAAAGTGACACAGACTATAACCTGAAACTTTCTGCTGTGTTCCTGCAGAAACATCTAAAGACGTGAAGTCTGGTCCTCTGGACGTTCAAAAAACAGAACAAAACATTGTAGAAACGTTTCGTCTTTCCAGGTGTAAGTAGAGAAACTGAGCAGAAACAAGTTTTATTTTTGTCAGAAAAGTAGTTTTAAATTTTCTAAAATGTTTTCAGGTGAATTGTTGTTATTTGTTGAAAACAAGTTGTTGTTGTTGTTGTTGTTGTTGTTGTTGTTGTTGTTGTTGTTGTTGTTGTTGTCGTTGTCGTTGTTGTTGTTGTTGTACAGTCAGGTACGTCGTCAGAGCCTCCTCTGGGGCCTCATGTATCAACGGTGCGTACGCACAAAAACCTTGCGTACGCCATTTTCCACGCAAAACTCCGTATGTATCAAAACAGAACTGAACGTTGAAATGTGCGCAGCTCCACGCCAGCCCCATGGCTGGCGTACGCACGTTTCTGTGGTTTTGGTTCCTTTGGCGACACTTACAGGTGATTCTGAGAAACTGAAGCCCCACAGTCTGTGGTTGACTTTAAGAGCGGCTTGAAGACCTTTCTTTTCAACCGAGCATACTCTACCTCCTCATGATTCTACTTTTGATCTTAGCTGATACTGTTGTTGATTTTAATTGTTTTATTATTTGTTTTATTGACATTTAATTCTGTTGCACCTTGTAGCACTTTGAGATTTTCATTAATGAAAAGTGCGTTATAAATTGAATTCATTATTATTATTATTATTATTATTATTAACTGTTCATGATGTGAAAATGATTATTGTTCACACCAGACACACATGATTAACAATTATTACATCCACATGGACGCAGTTAAATAAAGGACGCACAAAGTTGTGCCAAAAATATATTTAACAGGAACGGATTCAGCCTTATTGGAGGATATAATAAATAGTGTAACACGCAGAGCATTTATTTATAAACAGATATAATTTTCTGATCTATGATATGGCTTATCAGCCGTTTTCAGGAATAATCATTTTTCAGTTTGGCACTGCTGCGCACTGGAGCGCAACACAGGAGCCGTGCATCACGCGTGCACGTGCAGAAGCAGCGATCAAACTGTTCCACAGGAGCTGGCAGGCCGATCGGGACTGTCCCAGTCCACACAAAGCTGGATCATATTCAATGGAATGGTCTCATCTATTTGATTCTAAAGGCTGAGTTATGGTCGCGCTTTGGAGCGCGCGCACCCTCGCCGGCAGTGGAGGTGTTTCATAATCTGCGTTTATTGTAGATTTCTCCAAAATGACACGTGAAAGTACACCTTATAACTTGTAGGAGAGTAAAAGCTTCACAGACAAACAGACTGCGCACAAAGGCTGCGGCGCGCGCAGCGTTTGTGGAGACTCCAACATCACGTCATGTCATGAAAACTCTCCACTGAGGCGCACAGACTCGTTTCTTCATATCAGCTATTAAATAAACAAAGATCTATGTTCTACCAAACATCCAAGTTCCTCTGTGTTTACAGTAATTATGGTAATAAACTCGTGCGCAAAGTTAATATTTTCACTCAGAATGAATGGATGAGCCGTTGCGCACCAAAGCAGGGTGCGCGCACACACAAATACCGACACACAATCACTCGTTCTTTGCGTGATGAACACATTTTATTACTATTCTTACTTAGGATTATTTTCCTCACTCATATTATATTAAATTCATTATTTTCCTGAATCTAGAAATGATTTCTGATCGCGCAGGGATCAAACAAACATGTCCTTCACACATGCAGGAAGTAATTTGCATCTGTTTAACATATGTAAATGAAGGCGTGTCAGGGGAGGTGTCTCACGTGCGCTCAGTTCCACGTTAATTGTGATGTACAAAAGGAATGTGCGTGGATTCAGGCGTACGCACGGTTTGATACATCTGGATTTTTTTTGTGCGTACGTCGTTTTCTGGATTTGACCGTACGTCACGTTTCAGTAAGAAATCCACGCAAGTCTTTGTACATGAGGCCCCAGGTCTGAACGTTTCTCTCCAATAAAACATCTGCAGGAACAAAGATCCAGATTTTTCCCACCAGAACCATAAAGTCTCATCTTTATTTATTTGTTTTTTAATCAGGTGTAATGTTTATTTTGCTGCTTTTGTTGATGTTTATTGTTGACGCTGACTGCAGCTTCTGACGTCGTCCGTCTTTAGGAACTCCTAATTAAAACTGTTTCGGCTCGGGGGATTCTTCACCCTCGAGAATAAAAGCCGAGCCGGAGAGATGATGCAACCTGAGCAGGATCCAGGTGCACTTTGTTTATCAGAGTCAGAGTCAGAGAGTCTTTATTGTCATTTGCACCGCATGTGGTACATGAGATGAAAACGAGATTATGTACACGAGGTCCCAGTTACATCCAACAACAAATGAAAGAGAAAAACAGTAATAACATCGAGAACTAACTAAGAAAAACATCAACTAGTAATACACTAAGCCTAATATAGTGGGAATAAACAGCAGCACGAACATGAGTTTGTATGAGCAGATGGTCACAGATGAACACAGCAACAAGAAAACATATCAGCATCACCATGATGTGATATTTTGCAGTGTTTATTTTAATTTTATTTTTATTTATTCATGAGTCTAACAGCCTCAGGGTAGAAGCTGTTCCTCAGTCTAGTGGTTCTACACTTGATGCTCCTCAACCTCCGTCCTGAGGGGAGTGGGGCAAAGAGTGAGTGTGCTGGATGAGTGAGGTCTTTCATGATACAGGTGGCTCTTTTCCTGCATCTAGAGGTGTAAATGTCTGTGATGGTGGGGAGACTGACTCCAACAGACTTCTGTGCAGCCTTCACCACTCTCTGCAGAGCTTTCCTCTCTTCAACTGTGCAGCCTCCATGCCACACGTTGATGCTGGAGCACAGGATGCTCTCCACTGCACACCTGTAGAACGAGGTGAGAACTGGGCTGCTCAGGCCGGCTCGTCTCAGCCGTCTGAGGAAGTAGAGTCTCTGATGACCTTTCTTGATCAGGCTGGTGGTGTTGTTGCTCCAGCTGAGGTTATCATTCAAGTGTACACCCAGGTATTTGTAGCTGGAGACCACTTCCACTGCAGACCCACCTATTATCAGTGGGGCATGGGTGTGTTTGTTCCTTCTGAAGTCCACAATCATCTCCTTTGTCTTCTTCACATTCATGTGAAGATTGTTCTCTTTGCACCAGCTCTCCAGATGTTCCACCTCCTGTCTGTAGCTGGACTCATCATTGTTTGTGATGCATCCCACCACCGCTGTATCATCTGCAAACTTAACAATATGACAGCCTGGAAGTGTGGCTGTACAATCATATGTGAGCAGAGTGAACAGAAGGGGGCTCAGCACACATCCCTGAGGAGAGCCAGTGCTGAGGGTTATGGTGGAGGAGGAGAAGTTGTGGATCTTCACGGACTGTGGTCTGTCTGTTAAGAAGTCTAGTATCCAGTTACAAATTTTTATCTGTTTATCTGTTTTTATCAGCCGAAGGTGGGAGAAGGTCCACGAGGAGCAGCCGAAGCTCCGACTGAGGCAGAACTCTGTTTCTGCTTCGGCTGCTGGAACTTGTTTATTCAGTGAAATCTGCTAAACGAGCCAAAAATCATCTTTCAAGAGCGTCCGGTCGCTCAGCAGAGACAAACAAACAAACATTATTTGCACTTTGAGATTTTCATTAATGAAAAGTGCGTTATAAATTGAATTCATTATTATTATTATTATTATTATTATAAACAAACAAACAAACAAACAAACAAACAAACAAACAACAGGAAGTCCTAAAAACACTGAAGTACTCAAATCTGACATTTCTTGTTGAAACTTTGTTCATTTTTCAGGCAGCGAGGTGGCCCCGCCCCCGCTGACCCGGGCCCACACGGGCGTCCAGACGTGGCCCAACAGAACCCAGAAACGGGTCGAACGAGTTCTGCACCAACAATGAGAAGAAAATAAAATGTACAAGTGTTCAGGAGGCTAGAGGAGGTAAAAAAAAAAACTGTAGACTTTGTTTCTATGTCACATTTTAAAATGAGCCAAATCCAAACAGAACCGGGTCAACCGGGTCTTTTACCAAAAACTGGACCAGAATCAGAGAAAACCTGCATCGATCTGCGAAGCGTCCATCGTTCTCCAGATTCTTCACAAGACGAAAACATTTCAGACAAGATTCACCCTGAAGGTCAGGCCGTGCAGTGCTCAGTCAGCAGGTCAAAGGTCATGTAATCTCTGGACTGTGACTGATGGAGACCAGATGACCCCTCAGAATGATGAGACAGCAGGAGAATTAAAAATAAATAAAACTAATGTTGGTCCAATCAGAAATCCTCCATTCATTTTATTTTATTTAGGTTTTGACGACACGCTTTTGGTCTAAATGATTTTCAACAGTCGATCCCAGAGTCCAGGTGAAAACTTCTGGTTTTCTCAGTTTGTGTCTCAGAGTTTCAAACAGTCACAGATGTTTACCCACAATGCACTGCAACAAACAGCTCCTCCCAGCTGTCAGCACGGAGGTGGAGGCTGATGGTTCAGATTCCTGTCGGTCATTGAGTGGACCAGAACTGCTCTGGAGACCAACGGGTTCTGGAGTCAGATGAGTCCATCTGTCCAACAGCTGAAGCTTGGACCAAACCGGGCCCAGCAGAACCAGAACACAGCAGCTGATCAGACAAACCAGTTTGCTGTGCAGCACAACAGAACTGGACCGGCTGGCTCTTCTGAGTCTCTGAGGTCACAGAGGTCAGCGTTTGTGGTTCTGCTGCCTCGACCCACTTTACATCAGCCCCGCTCGTTCAGTGGGGAGGGTCCAGTTGAACAAGCCCAGGTATCGATCTGTTAATGTGCTTCCATTAAAGTCCAGAACATAGAGAACACATCAGCGCTTCATGTGGGTCACATTGATCAGAACAACAGAATAAACCCAATCCAGGAGATTCTACAGGACCAGGAAGCTCTTACATCATTCACAATAAACTCAACACGTCGCAGCTGATCTGTGTAAGAAAACTGAGCAAGAAGATCTTTATGACGTCCACAGATTTTTACATTTTCAAATATCATGAGACAATAAAAAGAGTCTCCATTTATCTCACCGCTCCTCTGCTAACAAGTGCTGGTGTCGTTCTACGCAGATAATACCTGACTGCACCCAACTACTGTATATCCAACTGTGCCCGACTCTACTTGACTGTACCTGATTCTACTTGACTGTAACAGACTATAATTGACTGTACTTGAATGTACCGGACTGTATCTGATTGTAAAAAAAATAAATAATAAATGTCACATTTTTGTCATCTGTGTATGTTTCCCATACTTGACAGACGAAATTGGTCTCTGCATTTAACCCAACCACCACCAGGTGGTGCAGTGAGCAGCCGTAGTCAGCGCCCGAGGAGCTGGAGAATTAGGTGTGCACTCATAGACACCCCAAGGTGTGTAGTGGCCGGGGCGCGAACCCGCGTCCTTCGAGTCCCAAGTCCCAAGCCCTGCCACTACACCATCTTGGCTCCCTACTGGACTGTACTTGATTGTACCTGACTGTACTTAAATGTACCCGAATGTACTTGACTGTACCTGACTCTACTTGACTGTACCAAACTATAATGGACTTTAACCAACTGGAACTGACTGTACCTGACTTTACCTTACCGTACTTGACTGTACCTGACTGTACCTTACCGTACTTGACTGTACCTGACTGTACCTTACCGTACCTGACTGTACCATACCGTACTTGACTGTACCCTGACTGTACCATACCGTACTTGACTGTACCCTGACTGTACCATACCGTACTTGACTGTACCCTGACTGTACCTTACCGTACTTGACTGTACCCTGACTGTACCATACCGTACTTGACTGTACCCTGACTGTACCTTACCGTACTTGACTGTACCCTGACTGTACCTTACCGTACTTGACTGTACCCTGACTGTACCTTACCGTACTTGACTGTACCCTGACTGTACCTTACCGTACTTGACTGTACCCTGACTGTACCTTACCGTACTTGACTGTACCCTGACTGTACCTTACCGTACTTGACTGTACCCTGACTGTACCATACCGTACTTGACTGTACCCTGACTGTACCTTACCGTACTTGACTGTACCCTGACTGTACCATACCGTACTTGACTGTACCCTGACTGTACCTTACCGTACTTGACTGTACCCTGACTGTACCTTACCGTACTTGACTGTACCCTGACTGTACCTTACCGTACTTGACTGTACCCTGACTGTACCATACCGTACTTGACTGTACCCTGACTGTACCATACCGTACTTGACTGTACCCTGACTGTACCATACCGTACTTGACTGTACCCTGACTGTACCATACCGTACTTGACTGTACCCTGACTGTACCTTACCGTACTTGACTGTACCCTGACTGTACCTTACCGTACTTGACTGTACCCTGACTGTACCATACCGTACTTGACTGTACCCTGACTGTACCTTACCGTACTTGACTGTACCCTGACTGTACCTTACCGTACTTGACTGTACCCTGACTGTACCTTACCGTACTTGACTGTACCCTGACTGTACCTTACCGTACTTGACTGTACCCTGACTGTACCTTACCGTACTTGACTGTACCCTGACTGTACCTTACCGTACTTGACTGTACCCTGACTGTACCATACCGTACTTGACTGTACCCTGACTGTACCTTACCGTACTTGACTGTACCTGACTGTACCTTACCGTACTTGACTGTACCCTGACTGTACCATACCGTACTTGACTGTACCCTGACTGTACCTTACCGTACTTGACTGTACCCTGACTGTACCTTACCGTACTTGACTGTACCCTGACTGTACCTTACCGTACTTGACTGTACCCTGACTGTACCATACCGTACTTGACTGTACCCTGACTGTACCTTACCGTACTTGACTGTACCCTGACTGTACCATACCGTACTTGACTGTACCCTGACTGTACCATACCGTACTTGACTGTACCCTGACTGTACCTTACCGTACTTGACTGTACCCTGACTGTACCTTACCGTACTTGACTGTACCCTGACTGTACCTTACCGTACTTGACTGTACCCTGACTGTACCTTACCGTACTTGACTGTACCCTGACTGTACCTTACCGTACTTGACTGTACCCTGACTGTACCTTACCGTACTTGACTGTACCCTGACTGTACCTTACCGTACTTGACTGTACCCTGACTGTACCTTACCGTACTTGACTGTACCCTGACTGTACCTTACCGTACTTGACTGTACCCTGACTGTACCTTACCGTACTTGACTGTACCCTGACTGTACCATACCGTACTTGACTGTACCCTGACTGTACCTTACCGTACTTGACTGTACCCTGACTGTACCTTACCGTACTTGACTGTACCCTGACTGTACCTTACCGTACTTGACTGTACCCTGACTGTACCTTACCGTACTTGACTGTACCCTGACTGTACCTTACCGTACTTGACTGTACCCTGACTGTACCATACCGTACTTGACTGTACCCTGACTGTACCATACCGTACTTGACTGTACCCTGACTGTACCATACCGTACTTGACTGTACCCTGACTGTACCTTACCGTACTTGACTGTACCCTGACTGTACCATACCGTACTTGACTGTACCCTGACTGTACCTTACCGTACTTGACTGTACCCTGACTGTACCTTACCGTACTTGACTGTACCCTGACTGTACCTTACCGTACTTGACTGTACCCTGACTGTACCTTACCGTACTTGACTGTACCCTGACTGTACCATACCGTACTTGACTGTACCCTGACTGTACCTTACCGTACTTGACTGTACCCTGACTGTACCTTACCGTACTTGACTGTACCCTGACTGTACCTTACCGTACTTGACTGTACCCTGACTGTACCTTACCGTACTTGACTGTACCCTGACTGTACCTTACCGTACTTGACTGTACCCTGACTGTACCTTACCGTACTTGACTGTACCCTGACTGTACCTTACCGTACTTGACTGTACCCTGACTGTACCTTACCGTACTTGACTGTACCCTGACTGTACCATACCGTACTTGACTGTACCCTGACTGTACCATACCGTACTTGACTGTACCTGACTGTATTGGACTGTGCCGTGCTGTGCACAAGGATCTCACCACAAGGCCAGCACACTCAGAAATAACATCTGGATTTGGTTTTTCAAGTGCCTGTATCTAACTCTGGGCCACGTTAAGTATAGAAATAAATGTTTCAGTAAAGATTCTGGATTCAAATCAAATGTTGGTCAAAGTCGTTTTTATTA
>JBBPBX010032353.1:0-33938 GCA_038048925.1 Garcialebias charrua | reverse complement strand
ATGGCTGAGTTAAATCCATTTGAAAGTAGCGTTGTCGGCCATCAGCTGAAATTGAACAAAAACAGCTAAATATTATCTAATATATCAGAAATAAGCTTAAATCAGAAGAAGGAATTAGTAAGAGCCTAATTGGGAATAATCTGAAACATCTTAAACAATATGAAAATCTGAAATAATCTGAAATAAGCAAAAAAAGTGGAAATTATCTGAAAAAAGCTTAAGATAGCATAAACAGCTGAATATTATCTAAAGTAGCAGAAATAAGCATCAATTATCTGAAGTAATTAGAAATAGCATAATTGTGAATAATCTGAAATATCTGAAACAATCTGAAATCTGAAAAAATCTGAACTAAGCAGAAATAAGCAAAATAAAGTTGAAATTATCTGAAAAAAGCTTAAGATAGCAAAAACAGCTGAATATTATCTGAAATAGCAGAAAGAAGCTTAAATGTCTTAGAAATTAGTAGAGAGAGTACATTTTTGCAGAATTTGGCTGGAAAAAGTTGAAATGAGTTCAAATAATGTGGAATGTGTTGAAACAAGCCTAAATTAGCATAAAAACAGCTTAATAGTAGCTAAAATAGCAGAAGAAGCTGAAACTAGCAGAAATAAGCACAAAGCAGCAGAATATGAAGTATCTGAAACAATCTGAAATTGAAAAAAATCTGAAATAAGTAGAAATAAGCAAAATAAAGTTGAAAATATATGAATAAAGCTGAAATTGGCCAAAAACAGCTGAACAACAGCTAAAACAAGCAGAAACAATCTTAAATTACCAGAAGGAAGTTGGTAGAGCATGGTTTTGCTGAATTAGGCTGAAAAAAGTTGGATTGATTAAAAAAAATTGTTGAAATAGCTGAAAAAGCTGAAATTATCATAAAACAGCTAAATAGTAGCTAAAATAGCTAAAATATCCCAATCTTTCAAAAATTATCTGAAAGGAGCATAATGATCTGAAATTAGCAGAAATAAGTCAGTAGAAGTACAAAAATGTTGAAGTAAGCTGCATAAAGCTGAAAAGAGTGCAAAGCAGTTGAAAAAACAGCTGAAATTAGCTGAAAGTAGCTGAAATATTTTTTAAAAAATGTACAAGGTAGCTGAAGGAAGCTAAGCTGGTCCAAAATGTGAAAGGAGTAGTGAAATATTCTAAAGAGTTCCAAAGATATCAAGGATGAAAAATTAGCTCCATTCATTTTCAATGGGGAAGAAAATGGCCGAAAAGGCTAAATAATTCAAAAAGCTAAAGTTGCACCAATACCAAAAGTCATAGCCGGAGTGTCCTAAATGAGCTGAACATTTTGATATATGAATTGTTGAAATAGCACAAAAACTGTAGGAGGAGTAGCGTGCCAAAAAACGTACGGAATCAGGATAGTAACTGGAGAATAATAACTAGATTGCATTTCCTGAGAAAATGCATGTGTGAATGCCAAAATGGCCGCTTCACCCAACTTGCATGTTCAATCAAAATGGCCGCTTTACCTAATGTGCTTATTAAATCAAAATGGCTAACTTGTCTACTTAAATTGTAGAACCAAAATGGTAACAATACATGCATTGACTTACTTCGCAAGGCAATTAACTGCCTTGTATATTGAACCAAAATGGCCACTTCACCTAATTTGCATATTCAATCAAAATGGCCGTTTCACCTAATGCATGATAAAGAATGTCCATAGCTACAACCTCACCAAATTTCGGCTCTCTATGAATAAATATGGCTGATTTAAAGCCATTTGAAAGTAGCGTTGGTGGCCATCTTGGATTTTACAGTATTTTTAATGTTTTGCTTTGTCGGCCATCTTGGATTTTTGATTTGGATTCCGTACATGATAGGGGATTCCCTTAGCTACAACCTCACCAAATTTCGGCTCTCTATGTATAATGATGGCTGAGTTAAAGCATTTGAAATTAGCGTTGGCGGCCATCTTGGATTTTACAGTATTTTTAATGTTTTGCTTTGTCTGCCATCTTGGATTTTTGATTTGGATTCCGTACATGATAGAGGATTCCCTCAGCTACAACCTCACCAAATTTCAGCTCTCTATGAATAAAGATGGCTGAGTTAAAGCCATTTGAATGTAGCGTTGGCGGCCATCTTGGATTTTTACAGTTTTTTAATGTTTTACTTTGTCGGCCATCTTGGATTTTTGATTTGGATTCCGTACATGATAGATAATGTCCTCAGCTACAACCTCACCAAATTTCGGCTCTCTGTGTATAATGATGGCTGAGTTAAAGCCATTTGAAAGTAGCGTTGGCGGCCATCTTGGATTTTTGATTTTGATATTGCATTTGATAGGAAACATTCTCAGCTATCACTACACCAAGTTTCAGCTCAATATCACTAAAATTGACCATTTTATGGTATTTTTAGTTTTTTGCATTGTCGGCCATCTTGGATTTTTGATTTGGATTCAATACATGATAGAGGATGTCCTTAGATACAACCTCACCAAATTTCAGCTCTCTATGTATAAAGATGGCTGAGTTAAAGCCATTTGAATGTTGTGTTGGCGGCCATCAGCTGAAATTGAACAAAAACAGCTAAATATTATCTAATATATCAGAAATAATCTTAAATCAGAAGAAGGAATTAGTAAGAGCCTAATTGGGAATAATCTGAAACATCTTAAACAATCTGAAATCTGAAATAATCTGAAATAAGCAAAAAAAGTGGAAATTATCTGAAAAAAGCTTAAGATAGCATAAACAGCTGAATATTATCTAAAGTAGCAGAAATAAGCATCAATTATCTGAAGTAATTAGAAATAGCATAATTGTGAATAATCTGAAATATCTGAAACAATCTGAAATCTGAAAAAATCTGAACTAAGCAGAAATAAGCAAAATAAAGTTGAAATTATCTGAAAAGAAGCTTAAGATAGCAAAAACAGCTGAATATTATCTGAAATAGCAGAAAGAAGCTTAAATGTCTTAGAAATTAGTAGAGAGAGTACATTTTTGCAGAATTTGGCTGGAAAAAGTTGAAATGAGTTCAAATAATGTGGAATGTGTTGAAACAAGCCTAAATTAGCATAAAAACAGCTTAATAGTAGCTAAAATAGCAGAAGAAGCTGAAACTAGCAGAAATAAGCACAAAGCAGCAGAAGATGAAGTATCTGAAACAATCTGAAATTGAAAAAAATCTGAAATAAGTAGAAATAAGCAAAATAAAGTTGAAAATATCTGAATAAAGCTGAAATTGGCCAAAAACAGCTGAACAACAGCTAAAACAAGCAGAAACAATCTTAAATTACCAGAAGGAAGTTGGTAGAGCATGGTTTTGCTGAATTAGGCTGAAAAAAGTTGGATTGATTAAAAAAAATTGTTGAAATAGCTGAAAAAGCTGAAACTATCATAAAACAGCTAAATAGTAGCTAAAATAGCTAAAATATCCCAATCTTTCAAAAATCATCTGAAAGAAGCATAATGATCTGAAGTTAGCAGAAATAAGTCAATAGAAGTACAAAAATGTTGAAGTAAGCTGCATAAAGCTGAAAAGAGTGCAAAGCAGTTGAAAAAACAGCTGAAATTAGCTGAAAGTAGCTGAAATATTTTTTAAAAAATGTACAAGGTAGCTGAAGGAAGCTGAGCTGGTCCTAAATGTGAAAGGAGTAGTGAAATATTCTAATGAGTTCCAAAGATATCAAGGATGTAAAATGAGCTCCATTCATTTTCAATGGGGAAAAAATGGCCGAAAAGGCTGAATATTTCAAAAAGCTAAAGTTGCACCAACACCAAAAGTCATAGCCGGAGTGTCCTAAATGAGCTGAACATTTTGATATATGAATTGTTGAAATAGCACAAAAACTGTAGGAGGAGTAGCGTGCCAAAAAACGTACGGAATCAGGATAGTAACCGGAAGTTGCGGAATAATAATAACTAGAAAAACCGCATTTCCTGCGAAAATGCACGTGTGAATGCCTTAGCGCCGCTCCGCCCTTCTCGCGGCGACCGCGGGAAGTCGAGCTGGTCCACCCCGAAACACTCTCGTGCCTTTCCCGTACCCGTTCGGCACCCAGTGCGTGCACTCAATTTGGTCCACATTCCAAAATGGCCGCCTTCCCATTTATCGTACAACGTTGACGCCAGAGGGTTTTCTGTGCGTCTTGGTGAATTGGACAAGTGTACCAAATTTCATGATCCTACGTGAAACTAAGGCCAATGCGGAGGGTAATTTGAAATATTCTAGGTGGCGCTCTTGAGCCCTTTCTGTTGCAATTTTGGCCACGCCCCCAAAATATGTAATTTTTCACCAGTCCTGACGAGTCTGCCAAATTTGGTGAGTTTTGGGATATGATAAAGCTCCCAAAAGGCCAAACGTATTGTGACGGCGTTACGTCTGATTCGCCACATCGCCACGCCCACATGCTCCACCCAAAACAACCAGTCGTGGAAAGCTTGTTACAGCAACATGTCTTCGGTCACTGGACAGACCGTCACGCTGATTAGGTAACAGGTGTCCGATCGGGATGTTCAATGTACAACTGTACACTTCCTGTTGTGAGGGGGCGTGGCTTAATTATTGTCATGATTTGACCATTCAGTATTGCAGGGGACCGGATGTGGGTCAATCACTGAAGGTTTGATGTATTAGACTGTTTTCGTGTAGGTGCTATTAGTGTTTCGTTTGTGACGGCGTGACGGCTGATTCGCCACATCGCCACGCCCACATGCTCCACCCAAAACGGTCAGTGTTGGAAAGCTTGTTACAGCAACATGTCTTCGGTCACTGGACAGACCGTCCCGCTGATTAGGTAACAGGTGTCCGATCGGGACGTTCAATGTATAACTGTACACTTCCTGTTGTGAGGGGGCGTGGCTTAATTAATGTCATGATTTGACCATTCAGTATTGTAGGGGACCGGTTGTGGGTCAATCACTGAAGGTTTGATGTATTAGACGGTTTTCGTGTAGGTGCTATTAGTGTTTCGTTTTTCATGGCGAGATGCCTAACTTTGAGGCCAGGCCACGCCCCTTCAGCATATATGAAAACGCGAGGTTTTGATAATTTTTTACTCCCCCATGTCTGAGTGATGAGTCTGCCAAATTTGGTGAGAATTAGGATATGATAAAGCCCCCAAACGGCCATTTCATTTTAGCTCAATTCATTTTCAATGGGAAAAAGATGGCCGAAAAGGCTTAATATTTCAAAAAGCGCAACTTGCAGCATTACCAAAAGTCATAGCTGGATTGTCCTGAACGAGCTGAACATTTTGATATATGAATCGTTGAAATGGCACAAATACTCTAGGAGGAGTAGGACGCCAAAAAACGTACGGATGGAAGATAGTAACATCTATAAAGAATAATAATAATAAATATAAACACAATCTCTATAGTGTGAATGCCTTGTTGGCATTCACACAATAAATATAAACACAATCACTATAGTGTGAATGCCTATGTGGCATTCACACAATAATAACTAGATTGCATTTCCTGAGAAAATGCATGTGTGAATGCCAAAATGGCCGCTTCACCCAACTTGCATGTTCAATCAAAATAGCCGCTTCACCTAAAGCATGATAGAGAATGTTTATAGCTACAACCTCACCAAATTTCGGCTCTCAATATAACAAAAATTGACCATTTTATAGTTTTTTACTTTTTTGCTTTGTCGGCCATCTTGGATTTTTGATTTGGATTTCGTACATGATAGAGTATGTCCCTAGCTACAACCTCACCAAATTTCGGCTCTCTATGTATAAAGATGGCCGAGTTAAAGTCATTTGAAAGTAGCATTGTCGGCCATCTTGGATTTTTGTTTTTGATATAGCATTTGATAGGAAACATTCTCAGCTATCACTATACCAAGTTTCAGCTCAATATAACTAAAATTGACCATTTTATAGTTTTTTACCTTTTTGCTTTGTCGGCCATCTTGGATTTTTGATTTGGATTCCGTACATGATAGACAATGTCCTCGGCTACAACCTCACCAAATTTCAGCTCTCTATGTATAAAGATGGTCGAGTTAATGCCATTTGAAAGTAGCGTTGGCAGCCATCAGCTGAAACTGGTCAAAAACAGCTGAACAACAGCTAAAACAAGCAGAAATAATCTTAAATTACCAGAAGGAAGTTGGTAGAACATGGTTTTGCTGAATTAGGCTGAAAAAAGTTGGATTGATTAAAAAAAAATGTTGAAATAGCTGAAATTTGTATAAACAGCTAAATAGTAGCTAAAATAGCAAAAATATCTTAATCTTTCAAAAATTAGCTGAAAGGAGCAAAATAATCTGAAATTAGCATAAATAAGTCAGTAGAAGTACAACAATGTTGAAGGAAGCTGCATTAAGCTGAAAAGATTGCAAAGTCGTTGAAGAAACAGCTGAAAGTAGCTGAAAGTAGCCGAAATATTTTTTTTAAATGTACAAGGTAGCTGAAGGAAGCTGAGTTGGTCCAAAATGTGAAAGGAGTAGTGAAATATTGTAATGAGTTCCAAAGATATCAAGGATGCAAAATGAGCTCATTGAGTTCATTTGAGCTCCATTCATTTTCAATGGGAAAAAAATGGCCGAAAAGGCTGAATATTTCAAAAAGCTAAAGTTGCACCAATACCAAAAGTCATAGCCATCATGTCCTAAATGAGCTGAACATTTTGATATATGAATTGTTGAAATAGCACAAAAACTGTAGGAGGAGTAGCGTGCCAAAAAACGTACGGAATCAGGATAGTAACAGATGTAATTGTAACACTAGATTGCATTTCCTGAGAAAATGCATGTGTGAATGCCAAAATGGCCGCTTCACCCAACTTGCATGTTCAATCAAAATGGCCGCTTTACCTAATGTGCTTATTAAATCAAAATGGCTAACTTGTCTACTTAAATTGTAGAACCAAAATGGTAACAATACATGCATTGACTTACTTCGCAAGGCAATTAACTGCCTTGTATATTGAACCAAAATGGCCACTTCACCTAATTTGCATATTCAATCAAAATGGCCGTTTCACCTAATGCATGATAAAGAATGTCCATAGCTACAACCTCACCAAATTTCGGCTCTCTATGAATAAATATGGCTGATTTAAAGCCATTTGAAAGTAGCGTTGGTGGCCATCTTGGATTTTACAGTATTTTTAATGTTTTGCTTTGTCGGCCATCTTGGATTTTTGATTTGGATTCCGTACATGATAGAGGATTCCCTCAGCTACAACCTCACCAAATTTCGGCTCTCTATGTATAATGATGGCTGAGTTAAAGCCATTTGAAAGTAGCGTTGGTGGCCATCTTGGATTTTACAGTATTTTTAATGTTTTGCTTTGTCTGCCATCTTGGATTTTTGATTTGGATTCCGTACATGATAGAGGATTCCCTTAGCTACAACCTCACCAAATTTCAGCTCTCTATGAATAAAGATGGCTGAGTTAAAGCCATTTGAATGTAGCGTTGGCGGCCATCTTGAATTTTTACAGTTTTTTAATGTTTTACTTTGTCGGCCATCTTGGATTTTTGATTTGGATTCCGTACATGATAGATAATGTCCTCAGCTACTACCTCACCAAATTTCGACTCTCTATGTATAATGATGGCTGAGTTAAAGCCATTTGAAAGTAGCGTTGGCGGCCATCTTGGATTTTTGATTTTGATATAGCATTTGATAGGAAACATTCTCAGCTATCACTACACCAAGTTTCAGCTCAATATCACTAAAATTGACCATTTTATAGTATTTTTACTTTTTTGCATTGTCGGCCATCTTGGATTTTTTTTTGGATTCTATACATGATAGATAATGTCCTCAGCTACAACCTCACCAAATTTCAGCTCTCTATGTATAAAGATGGTCGAGTTATAACCATTTGAAAGTAGCGTTGGCAGCCATCAGCTGAAATTGGTCAAAAACAGCTGAATATTATCTAAAATAGCAGAAATAAGCTTAAATTAGCAGCAGGAATTAGTAAGAGCTTAATTGGGAATAATCTGAAACATCTTAAACAATCTGAAATCTGAAATAATCTGAAATAAGCAAAAAAAGTTGAAATTATCTGAAAAAAGCTTAAGATATCATAAACAGCTGAATACTATCTAAAATAGCAGAAATAAGCTTAACTGTTTTAGAAATTAGTAGAGAGAGTGCAGTTTTGCAGAATTAGGATGGAAAAAGTTGAAATGAGTTCAAATAATGTGGAATTTCTTGAAACAAACCTAAATTAGCATAAAAACAGCTTAATAGTAGCTAAAATAGCAGAAGAAGCTGAAACTAGCAGAAATAAGCACAAAGCAGCATAATCTGAATAATCTAAAATATCTGAAACTATCTGAAATCTGAAAAAATCTGAACTAAGCAGAAATAAGCAAAATAAAGTTGAAATTATCTGAAAAAAGCTTAAGATAGCAAAAACAGCTGAATATTATCTGAAATAGCAGAAAGAAGCTTAAATGTCTTAGAACTTAGTAGAGAGAGTACATTTTTGCAGAATTTGGCTGGAAAAAGTTGAAATGAGTTCAAATAATGTGGAATGTGTTGAAACAAGCCTAAATTAGCATAAAAACAGCTTAATAGTAGCTAAAATAGCAGAAGAAGCTGAAACTAGCAGAAATAAGCACAAAGCAGCAGAATATGAAGTATCTGAAACAATCTGAAATTGAAAAAAATCTGAAATAAGTAGAAATAAGCAAAATAAAGTTGAAAATATATGAATAAAGCTGAAATTGGCCAAAAACAGCTGAACAACAGCTAAAACAAGCAGAAACAATCTTAAATTACCAGAAGGAAGTTGGTAGAGCATGGTTTTGCTGAATTAGGCTGAAAAAAGTTGGATTGATTAAAAAAAATTGTTGAAATAGCTGAAAAAGCTGAAATTTGCATAAACAGCTAAATAGTAGCTAAAATAGCAAAAATATCTTAATCTTTCAAAAATTTGCTGAAAGGAGCATAATGATCATAAGTCAGTATAAGTACAACAATGTTGAAGTAAGCTGCATTAAGCTGAAAAGATTGCAAAGTCGTTGTAGAAACAGTTGAAATTAGCTGAAAGTAGCCGAAATATTTTTAAAAAATGTACAAGGTAGCTGAAGGAAGTTGAGTTGGTCCAAAATGTGAAAGGAGTAGTGAAATATTGTAATGAGTTCCAAAGATATCAAGGATGTAAAATGAGCTCATTGAGTTCATTTGAGCTCCATTCATTTTCAATGGGAAAAAAATGGCCGAAAAGGCTGAATATTTCAAAAAGCTAAAGTTGCACCAATACCAAAAGTCATAGCCATCATGTCCTGAATGAGCTGAACATTTTGATATATGAATTGTTGAAATAGCACAAAAACTGTAGGAGGAGTAGCGTGCCAAAAAACGTACGGAATCAGGATAGTAACAGATGTAATTGTAACACTAGATTGCATTTCCTGAGAAAATGCATGTGTGAATGCCAAAATGGCCGTTTTGACTTGAATGTTTAATCAAAATGGCCGCTTTACCTAATGTGCTTATTAAATCAAAATGGCTAACTTGTCTACTTAAATTGTAGAACCAAAATGGTAACAATACATGCATTGACTTACTTCGCAAGGCAATTAACTGCCTTGTATATTGAACCAAAATGGCCACTTCACCTAATTTGCATATTCAATCAAAATGGCCGCTTCACCTAATGCATGATAAAGAATGTCCATAGCTACAACCTCACCAAATTTTGGTTCTACAATTTAAGTAGACAAGTTAGCCATTTTGATTTAATAAGCACATTAGGTAAAGCGGCCATTTTGATTAAACATTCAAGTCAAAACGGCCATTTTGGCATTCACACATGCATTTTCTCAGGAAATGCAATCTAGTGTTACAATTACATCTGTTACTATCCTGATTCCGTACGTTTTTTGGCACGCTACTCCTCCTACAGTTTTTGTGCTATTTCAACAATTCATATATCAAAATGTTCAGCTCATTCAGGACATGATGGCTATGACTTTTGGTATTGGTGCAACTTTAGCTTTTTGAAATATTCAGCCTTTTCGGCCATTTTTTTCCCATTGAAAATGAATGGAGCTCAAATGAACTCAATGAGCTCATTTTACATCCTTGATATCTTTGGAACTCATTACAATATTTCACTACTCCTTTCACATTTTGGACCAACTCAACTTCCTTCAGCTACCTTGTACATTTTTTAAAAATATTTCGGCTACTTTCAGCTAATTTCAACTGTTTCTACAACGACTTTGCAATCTTTTCAGCTTAATGCAGCTTACTTCAACATTGTTGTACTTATACTGACTTATGATCATTATGCTCCTTTCAGCAAATTTTTGAAAGATTAAGATATTTTTGCTATTTTAGCTACTATTTAGCTGTTTATGCAAATTTCAGCTTTTTCAGCTATTTCAACAATTTTTTTTAATCAATCCAACTTTTTTCAGCCTAATTCAGCAAAACCATGCTCTACCAACTTCCTTCTGGTAATTTAAGATTGTTTCTGCTTGTTTTAGCTGTTGTTCAGCTGTTTTTGGCCAATTTCAGCTTTATTCATATATTTTCAACTTTATTTTGCTTATTTCTACTTATTTCAGATTTTTTTCAATTTCAGATTGTTTCAGATACTTCATATTCTGCTGCTTTGTGCTTATTTCTGCTAGTTTCAGCTTCTTCTGCTATTTTAGCTACTATTAAGCTGTTTTTATGCTAATTTAGGCTTGTTTCAACACATTCCACATTATTTGAACTCATTTCAACTTTTTCCAGCCAAATTCTGCAAAAATGTACTCTCTCTACTAAGTTCTAAGACATTTAAGCTTCTTTCTGCTATTTCAGATAATATTCAGCTGTTTTTGCTATCTTAAGCTTTTTTCAGATAATTTCAACTTTATTTTGCTTATTTCTGCTTAGTTCAGATTTTTTCAGATTTCAGATAGTTTCAGATATTTTAGATTATTCAGATTATGCTGCTTTGTGCTTATTTCTGCTAGTTTCAGCTTCTTCTGCTATTTTAGCTACTATTAAGCTGTTTTTATGCTAATTTAGGTTTGTTTCAAGAAATTCCACATTATTTGAACTCATTTCAACTTTTTCCATCCTAATTCTGCAAAACTGCACTCTCTCTACTAATTTCTAAAACAGTTAAGCTTATTTCTGCTATTTTAGATAGTATTCAGCTGTTTATGATATCTTAAGCTTTTTTCAGATAATTTCAACTTTTTTTGCTTATTTCAGATTATTTCAGATTTCAGATTGTTTAAGATGTTTCAGATTATTCCCAATTAAGCTCTTACTAATTCCTGCTGCTAATTTAAGCTTATTTCTGCTATTTTAGATAATATTCAGCTGTTTTTGACCAATTTCAGCTGATGGCTGCCAACGCTACTTTCAAATGGTTATAACTCGACCATCTTTATACATAGAGAGCTGAAATTTGGTGAGGTTGTAGCTGAGGACATTATCTATCATGTATAGAATCCAAAAAAAAAATCCAAGATGGCCGACAATGCAAAAAAGTAAAAATACTATAAAATGGTCAATTTTAGTGATATTGAGCTGAAACTTGGTGTAGTGATAGCTGAGAATGTTTCCTATCAAATGCTATATCAAAATCAAAAATCCAAGATGGCCGCCAACGCTACTTTCAAATGGCTTTAACTCAGCCATCATTATACATAGAGAGTCGAAATTTGGTGAGGTTGTAGCTGAGGACATTATCTATCATGTACGGAATCCAAATCAAAAATCCAAGATGGCCGACAAAGTAAAACATTAAAAAACTGTAAAAATTCAAGATGGCCGCCAACGCTACATTCAAATGGCTTTAACTCAGCCATCTTTATTCATAGAGAGCTGAAATTTGGTGAGGTTGTAGCTAAGGGAATCCTCTATCATGTACGGAATCCAAATCAAAAATCCAAGATGGCAGACAAAGCAAAACATTAAAAATACTGTAAAATCCAAGATGGCCACCAACGCTACTTTCAAATGGCTTTAACTCAGCCATCATTATACATAGAGAGCCGAAATTTGGTGAGGTTGTAGCTGAGGGAATCCTCTATCATGTACGGAATCCAAATCAAAAATCCAAGATGGCCGACAAAGCAAAACATTAAAAATACTGTAAAATCCAAGATGGCCACCAACGCTACTTTCAAATGGCTTTAAATCAGCCATATTTATTCATAGAGAGCCGAAATTTGGTGAGGTTGTAGCTATGGACATTCTTTATCATGCATTAGGTGAAACGGCCATTTTGATTGAATATGCAAATTAGGTGAAGTGGCCATTTTGGTTCAATATACAAGGCAGTTAATTGCCTTGCGAAGTAAGTCAATGCATGTATTGTTACCATTTTGGTTCTACAATTTAAGTAGACAAGTTAGCCATTTTGATTTAATAAGCACATTAGGTAAAGCGGCCATTTTGATTGAACATGCAAGTTGGGTGAAGCGGCCATTTTGGCATTCACACATGCATTTTCTCAGGAAATGCAATCTAGTGTTACAATTACATCTGTTACTATCCTGATTCCGTACGTTTTTTGGCACGCTACTCCTCCTACAGTTTTTGTGCTATTTCAACAATTCATATATCAAAATGTTCAGCTCATTTAGGACATGATGGCTATGACTTTTGGTATTGGTGCAACTTTAGCTTTTTGAAATATTCAGCCTTTTCGGCCATTTTTTTCCCATTGAAAATGAATGGAGCTCAAATGAACTCAATGAGCTCATTTTGCATCCTTGATATCTTTGGAACTCATTACAATATTTCACTACTCCTTTCACATTTTGGACCAACTCAGCTTCCTTCAGCTACCTTGTACATTTAAAAAAAATATTTCGGCTACTTTCAGCTACTTTCAGCTGTTTCTTCAACGACTTTGCAATCTTTTCAGCTTAATGCAGCTTCCTTCAACATTGTTGTACTTCTACTGACTTATTTATGCTAATTTCAGATTATTTTGCTCCTTTCAGCTAATTTTTGAAAGATTAAGATATTTTTGCTATTTTAGCTACTATTTAGCTGTTTATACAAATTTCAGCTATTTCAACATTTTTTTTTAATCAATCCAACTTTTTTCAGCCTAATTCAGCAAAACCATGTTCTACCAACTTCCTTCTGGTAATTTAAGATTATTTCTGCTTGTTTTAGCTGTTGTTCAGCTGTTTTTGACCAGTTTCAGCTGATGGCTGCCAACGCTACTTTCAAATGGCATTAACTCGACCATCTTTATACATAGAGAGCTGAAATTTGGTGAGGTTGTAGCCGAGGACATTGTCTATCATGTACGGAATCCAAATCAAAAATCCAAGATGGCCGACAAAGCAAAAAGGTAAAAAACTATAAAATGGTCAATTTTAGTTATATTGAGCTGAAACTTGGTATAGTGATAGCTGAGAATGTTTCCTATCAAATGCTATATCAAAAACAAAAATCCAAGATGGCCGACAATGCTACTTTCAAATGACTTTAACTCGGCCATCTTTATACATAGAGAGCCGAAATTTGGTGAGGTTGTAGCTAGGGACATACTCTATCATGTACGAAATCCAAATCAAAAATCCAAGATGGCCGACAAAGCAAAAAAGTAAAAAACTATAAAATGGTCAATTTTTGTTATATTGAGAGCCGAAATTTGGTGAGGTTGTAGCTATAAACATTCTCTATCATGCTTTAGGTGAAGCGGCTATTTTGATTGAACATGCAAGTTGGGTGAAGCGGCCATTTTGGCATTCACACATGCATTTTCTCAGGAAATGCAATCTAGTTATTATTGTGTGAATGCCACATAGGCATTCACACTATAGTGATTGTGTTTATATTTATTATTGTGTGAATGCCAACAAGGCATTCACACTATAGAGATTGTGTTTATATTTATTATTATTATTACTTTATAGATGTTACTATCTTCCATCCGTACGTTTTTTGGCGTCCTACTCCTCCTAGAGTATTTGTGCCATTTCAACGATTCATATATCAAAATGTTCAGCTCGTTCAGGACAATCCAGCTATGACTTTTGGTAATGCTGCAAGTTGCGCTTTTTGAAATATTAAGCCTTTTCGGCCATCTTTTTCCCATTGAAAATGAATTGAGCTAAAATGAAATGGCCGTTTGGGGGCTTTATCATATCCTAATTCTCACCAAATTTGGCAGACTCATCACTCAGACATGGGGGAGTAAAAAATTATCAAAACCTCGCGTTTTCATATATGCTGAAGGGGCGTGGCCTGGCCTCAAAGTTAGGCATCTCGCCATGAAAAACGAAACACTAATAGCACCTACACGAAAACCGTCTAATACATCAAACCTTCAGTGATTGACCCACAACCGGTCCCCTACAATACTGAATGGTCAAATCATGACATTAATTAAGCCACGCCCCCTCACAACAGGAAGTGTACAGTTATACATTGAACGTCCCGATCGGACACCTGTTACCTAATCAGCGGGACGGTCTGTCCAGTGACCGAAGACATGTTGCTGTAACAAGCTTTCCAACACTGACCGTTTTGGGTGGAGCATGTGGGCGTGGCGATGTGGCGAATCAGACGTAACGCCGTCACAAACGAAACACTAATAGCACCTACACGAAAACTGTCTAATACATCAAACCTTCAGTGATTTACCCACATCCGGTCCCCTGCAATACTGACTGGTCAAATCATGACATTAATTAAGCCACGCCCCCTCACAACAGGAAGTGTACAGTTGTACATTGAACGTCCGGATTGGACACCTGTTACCTAATCAGCGTGACGTTTTGTCCAGTGACCGAAGACATGTTGGTGTAACAAGCTTTCCACACTGGGTTTTGGGTGGAGCATGTGGGCGTGGCGATGTGGCGAATCAGACGTAACGCCGTCACAATACGTTTGGCCTTTTGGGAGCTTTATCATATCCCAAAACTCACCAAATTTGGCAGACTCGTCAGGACTGGTGAAAAATTACATATTTTGGGGGCGTGGCCAAAATTGCAACAGAAAGGGCTCAAGAGCGCCACCTAGAATATTTCAAATTACCCTCCGCATTGGCCTTAGTTTCACGTAGGATCATGAAATTTGGTACACTTGTCCAATTCACCAAGACGCACAGAAAACCCTCTGGCGTCAACGTTGTACGATAAATGGGAAGGCGGCCATTTTGGAATGTGGACCAAATTGAGTGCACGCACTGGGTGCCGAACGGGTACGGGAAAGGCACGAGAGTGTTTCGGGGTGGACCAGCTCGACTTCCCGCGGTCGCCGCGAGAAGGGCGGAGCGGCGCTAAGGCATTCACACGTGCATTTTCGTAGGAAATGCGGTTTTTCTAGTTATTATTATTATTCACTTCCGGTTACTATCCTGATTCCGTACGTTTTTTGGCACGCTACTCCTCCTACAGTTTTTGTGCTATTTCAACAATTCATATATCAAAATGTTCAGCTCATTTAGGACACTCCGGCTATGACTTTTGGTGTTGGTGCAACTTTAGCTTTTTGAAATATTCAGCCTTTTCGGCCATTTTTTCCCCATTGAAAATGAATGGAGCTCATTTTACATCCTTGATATCTTTGGAACTCATTAGAATATTTCACTACTCCTTTCACATTTAGGACCAGCTCAGCTTCCTTCAGCTACCTTGTACATTTTTTTAAAAATATTTCAGCTACTTTCAGCTAATTTCAGCTGTTTTTTCAACTGCTTTGCACTCTTTTCAGCTTTATGCAGCTTACTTCAACATTTTTGTACTTCTATTGACTTATTTCTGCTAACTTCAGATCATTATGCTTCTTTCAGATGATTTTTGAAAGATTGGGATATTTTAGCTATTTTAGCTACTATTTAGCTGTTTTATGATAGTTTCAGCTTTTTCAGCTATTTCAACAATTTTTTTAATCAATCCAACTTTTTTCAGCCTAATTCAGCAAAACCATGCTCTACCAACTTCCTTCTGGTAATTTAAGATTGTTTCTGCTTGTTTTAGCTGTTGTTCAGCTGTTTTTGGCCAATTTCAGCTTTATTCAGATATTTTCAACTTTATTTTGCTTATTTCTACTTATTTCAGATTTTTTTCAATTTCAGATTGTTTCAGATACTTCATCTTCTTCTGCTTTGTGCTTATTTCTGCTAGTTTCAGCTTCTTCTGCTATTTTAGCTACTATTAAGCTGTTTTTATGCTAATTTAGGCTTGTTTCAACACATTCCACATTATTTGAACTCATTTCAACTTTTTCCAGCCAAATTCTGCAAAAATGTACTCTCTCTACTAATTTCTAAGACATTTAAGCTTCTTTCTGCTATTTCAGATAATATTCAGCTGTTTTTGCTATCTTAAGCTTCTTTTCAGATAATTTCAACTTTATTTTGCTTATTTCTGCTTAGTTCAGATTTTTTCAGATTTCAGATTGTTTCAGATATTTCAGATTATTCACAATTATGCTATTTCTAATTACTTCAGATAATTGATGCTTATTTCTGCTACTTTAGATAATATTCAGCTGTTTATGCTATCTTAAGCTTTTTTCAGATAATTTCCACTTTTTTTGCTTATTTCAGATTATTTCAGATTTCAGATTGTTTAAGATGTTTCAGATTATTCCCAATTAGGCTCTTACTAATTCCTTCTTCTGATTTAAGATTATTTCTGATATATTAGATAATATTTAGCTGTTTTTGTTCAATTTCAGCTGATGGCCGCCAACACAACATTCAAATGGCTTTAACTCAGCCATCTTTATACATAGAGAGCTGAAATTTGGTGAGGTTGTATCTAAGGACATCCTCTATCATGTATTGAATCCAAATCAAAAATCCAAGATGGCCGACAATGCAAAAAACTAAAAATACCATAAAATGGTCAATTTTAGTGATATTGAGCTGAAACTTGGTGTAGTGATAGCTGAGAATGTTTCCTATCAAATGCAATATCAAAATCAAAAATCCAAGATGGCCGCCAACGCTACTTTCAAATGGCTTTAACTCAGCCATCATTATACACAGAGAGCCGAAATTTGGTGAGGTTGTAGCTGAGGACATTATCTATCATGTACGGAATCCAAATCAAAAATCCAAGATGGCCGACAAAGTAAAACATTAAAAAACTGTAAAAATCCAAGATGGCCGCCAACGCTACATTCAAATGGCTTTAACTCAGCCATCTTTATTCATAGAGAGCTGAAATTTGGTGAGGTTGTAGCTGAGGGAATCCTCTATCATGTACGGAATCCAAATCAAAAATCCAAGATGGCAGACAAAGCAAAACATTAAAAATACTGTAAAATCCAAGATGGCCGCCAACGCTAATTTCAAATGCTTTAACTCAGCCATCATTATACATAGAGAGCCGAAATTTGGTGAGGTTGTAGCTAAGGGAATCCCTATCATGTACGGAATCCAAATCAAAAATCCAAGATGGCCGACAAAGCAAAACATTAAAAATACTGTAAAATCCAAGATGGCCACCAACGCTACTTTCAAATGGCTTTAAATCAGCCATATTTATTCATAGAGAGCCGAAATTTGGTGAGGTTGTAGCTATGGACATTCTTTATCATGCATTAGGTGAAACGGCCATTTTGATTGAATATGCAAATTAGGTGAAGTGGCCATTTTGGTTCAATATACAAGGCAGTTAATTGCCTTGCGAAGTAAGTCAATGCATGTATTGTTACCATTTTGGTTCTACAATTTAAGTAGACAAGTTAGCCATTTTGATTTAATAAGCACATTAGGTAAAGCGGCCATTTTGATTGAACATGCAAGTTGGGTGAAGCGGCCATTTTGGCATTCACACATGCATTTTCTCAGGAAATGCAATCTAGTTGTGTGAATGCCACATAGGCATTCACACTATAGTGATTGTGTTTATATTTATTATTATTATAGTTACTATCCTGATTCCGTACGTTTTTTGGCACGCTACTCCTCCTACAGTTTTTGTGCTATTTCAACAATTCATATATCAAAATGTTCAGCTCATTTAGGACATGGGTGCTATGACTTTTGGTATTGGTGCAACTTTAGCTTTTTGAAATATTCAGCCTTTTCGGCCATTTTTTTCCCATTGAAAATGAATGGAGCTCATTTTACATCCTTGATATCTTTGGAACTCATTACAATATTTCACTACTCCTTTCACATTTTGGACTAGCTCAGCTTCCTTCAGCTTTCTTGTACAAATTTTTTTTAAAAATTCAGCTACTTTCAGCTAATTTCAGCTGTTTCTTCAACTGCTTTGCACTCTTTTCAGCTTTATGCAGCTTACTTCAACATTTTTGTACTTCTACTGACTTATTTCTGCTAACTTCAGATCATTATGCTCCTTTCAGATAATTTTTGAAAGATTGGGATATTTTAGCTATTTTAGCTACTATTTAGCTGTTTTATGATAGTTTCAGCTTTTTCAGCTATTTCAACAATTTTTTTTAATCAATCCAACTTTTTTCAGCCTAATTCAGCAAAACCATGCTCTACCAACTTCCTTCTGGTAATTTAAGATTGTTTCTGCTTGTTTTAGCTGTTGTTCAGCTGTTTTTGGCCAATTTCAGCTTTATTCAGATATTTTCAACTTTATTTTGCTTATTTCTACTTATTTCAGATTTTGTTCAATTTCAGATTGTTTCAGATACTTCATCTTCTGTTGCTTTGTGCTTATTTCTGCTAGTTTCAGCTTCTTCTGCTATTTTAGCTACTATTAAGCTGTTTTTATGCTAATTTAGGCTTGTTTCAACACATTCCACATTATTTGAACTCATTTCAACTTTTTCCAGCCAAATTCTGCAAAAATGTACTCTCTCTACTAATTTCTAAGACATTTAAGCTTCTTTCTGCTATTTCAGATAATATTCAGCTGTTTTTGCTATCTTAAGCTTTTTTCAGATAATTTCAACTTTATTTTGCTTATTTCTGCTTAGTTCAGATTTTTTCAGATTTCAGATTGTTTCAGATATTTCAGATTATTCACAATTATGCTATTTCTAATTACTTCAGATAATTGATGCTTATTTCTGCTACTTTAGATAATATTCAGCTGTTTATGCTATCTTAAGCTTTTTTCAGATAATTTCCACTTTTTTTGCTTATTTCAGATTATTTCAGATTTCAGATTGTTTAAGATGTTTCAGATTATTCCCAATTAGGCTCTTACTAATTCCTTCTTCTGATTTAAGATTATTTCTGATATATTAGATAATATTTAGCTGTTTTTGTTCAATTTCAGCTGATGGCCGCCAACACAACATTCAAATGGCTTTAACTCAGCCATCTTTATACATAGAGAGCTGAAATTTGGTGAGGTTGTATCTAAGGACATCCTCTATCATGTATTGAATCCAAATCAAAAATCCAAGATGGCCGACAATGCAAAAAACTAAAAATACCATAAAATGGTCAATTTTAGTGATATTGAGCTGAAACTTGGTGTAGTGATAGCTGAGAATGTTTCCTATCAAATGCAATATCAAAATCAAAAATCCAAGATGGCCGCCAACGCTACTTTCAAATGGCTTTAACTCAGCCATCATTATACACAGAGAGCCGAAATTTGGTGAGGTTGTAGCTGAGGACATTATCTATCATGTACGGAATCCAAATCAAAAATCCAAGATGGCCGACAAAGTAAAACATTAAAAAACTGTAAAAATCCAAGATGGCCGCCAACGCTACATTCAAATGGCTTTAACTCAGCCATCTTTATTCATAGAGAGCTGAAATTTGGTGAGGTTGTAGCTGAGGGAATCCTCTATCATGTACGGAATCCAAATCAAAAATCCAAGATGGCAGACAAAGCAAAACATTAAAAATACTGTAAAATCCAAGATGGCCGCCAACGCTAATTTCAAATGCTTTAACTCAGCCATCATTATACATAGAGAGCCGAAATTTGGTGAGGTTGTAGCTAAGGGAATCCCCTATCATGTACGGAATCCAAATCAAAAATCCAAGATGGCCGACAAAGCAAAACATTAAAAATACTGTAAAATCCAAGATGGCCACCAACGCTACTTTCAAATGGCTTTAAATCAGCCATATTTATTCATAGAGAGCCGAAATTTGGTGAGGTTGTAGCTATGGACATTCTTTATCATGCATTAGGTGAAACGGCCATTTTGATTGAATATGCAAATTAGGTGAAGTGGCCATTTTGGTTCAATATACAAGGCAGTTAATTGCCTTGCGAAGTAAGTCAATGCATGTATTGTTACCATTTTGGTTCTACAATTTAAGTAGACAAGTTAGCCATTTTGATTTAATAAGCACATTAGGTAAAGCGGCCATTTTGATTGAACATGCAAGTTGGGTGAAGCGGCCATTTTGGCATTCACACATGCATTTTCTCAGGAAATGCAATCTAGTGTTACAATTACATCTGTTACTATCCTGATTCCGTACGTTTTTTGGCACGCTACTCCTCCTACAGTTTTTGTGCTATTTCAACAATTCATATATCAAAATGTTCAGCTCATTCAGGACATGATGGCTATGACTTTTGGTATTGGTGCAACTTTAGCTTTTTGAAATATTCAGCCTTTTCGGCCATTTTTTTCCCATTGAAAATGAATGGAGCTCAAATGAACTCAATGAGCTCATTTTACATCCTTGATATCTTTGGAACTCATTACAATATTTCACTACTCCTTTCACATTTTGGACCAACTCAACTTCCTTCAGCTACCTTGTACATTTTTTAAAAATATTTCGGCTACTTTCAGCTAATTTCAGCTGTTTCTTCAACGACTTTGCAATCTTTTCAGCTTAATGCAGCTTACTTCAACATTTTTGTACTTCTACTGACTTATTTATGCTAATTTCAGATTATTATGCTCCTTTCAGCTAATTTTTGAAAGATTAAGATATTTTTGCTATTTTAGCTACTATTTAGCTGTTTATGCAAATTTCAGATTTTTCAGCTATTTCATTAATTTTTTTTTTATCAATCCAACTTTTTTCAGCCTAATTCAGCAAAACCATGTTCTACCAACTTCCTTCTGGTAATTTAAGATTATTTCTGCTTATTTTAGCTGTTGTTCAGCTGTTTTTGTTCAATTTCAGCTGATGGTTGCCAACGCTACTTTCAAATGGCTTTAACTCGACCATCGTTATACATAGAGAGCTGAAATTTGGTGAGGTTGTAGCTGAGGACATACTTTATCATGCATTAGGTGAAGCGGCCATTTTGATTGAATATGCAAATTAGGTGAAGTGGCCATTTTGGTTCAATATACAAGGCAGTTAATTGCCTTGCGAAGTAAGTCAATGCATGTATTGTTACCAATTTGGTTCTACAATTTAAGTAGACAAGGTAGCCATTTTGATTTAATAAGCACATTAGGTAAAGCGGCCATTTTGATTGAACATGCAAGTTGGGTGAAGCGGCCATTTTGGCATTCACACATGCATTTTCTCAGGAAATGCAATCTAGTGTTACAATTACATCTGTTACTATCCTGATTCCGTACGTTTTTTGGCACGCTACTCCTCCTACAGTTTTTGTGCTATTTCAACAATTCATATATCAAAATGTTCAGCTCATTTAGGACATGATGGCTATGACTTTTGGTATTGGTGCAACTTTAGCTTTTTGAAATATTCAGCCTTTTCGGCCATTTTTTTCCCATTGAAAATGAATGGAGCTCAAATGAACTCAATGAGCTAATTTTGCATCCTTGATATCTTTGGAACTCATTACAATATTTTACTACTCCTTTCACATTTTGGACCAACTCAGCTTCCTTCAGCTACCTTGTACATTTCAAAAAAATATTTCGGCTACTTTCAGCTGTTTCTTCAATGACTTTGCAATCTTTTCAGCTTAATGCAGCTTACTTCAACATTGTTGTACTTCTACTGACTTATTTATGCTAATTTCAGATTATTATGCTCCTTTCAGCTAATTTTTGAAAGAAAAAGATATTTTTGCTATTTTAGCTACTATTTAGCTGTTTATGCAAATTTCAGCTTTTTCAGCTATTTCAACAATTTTTTTTATCAATCCAACTTTTTTCAGCCTAATTCAGCAAAACCATGCTCTACCAACTTCCTTCTGGTAATTTAAGATATTTTCTTCTTATTTTAGCTGTTGTTCAGCTGTTTTTGGCCAATTTCAGCTGATGTCTGCCAACACTACATTCAAATGCCTTTAACTCAGCCATCTTTATACATAGAAAGCCGAAATTTGGTGAGGTTGTAGCTGAGGACATTGTCTATGATGTACGGAATCCAAAATAGGCAAAGCAAAGATATTTTTGCTATTTTAGCTACTATTTAGCTGTTTATGCAAATTTCAGCTTTTTCAGCTATTTCAACAATTTTTTTTAATCAATCCAACTTTTTTCAGCCTAATTCAGCAAAACCATGCTCTACCAACTTCCTTCTGGTAATTTAAGATATTTTCTTCTTATTTTAGCTGTTGTTCAGCTGTTTTTGGCCAATTTCAGCTGATGTCTGCCAACACTACTTTCAAATGGCTTTAACTCAGCCATCTTTATACATAGAAAGCCGAAATTTGGTGAGGTTGTAGCTGAGGACATTGTCTATGATGTACGGAATCCAAAATAGGCAAAGCGGCCATTTTGATTAAACATTCAAGTTGGGTGAAGCGGCCATTTTGGCATTCACACATGCATTTTCTCAGGAAATGCAATCTAGTTGTGTGAATGCCAACAAGGCATTCACACTATAGAGATTGTGTTTATATTTATTATTATTATTCTTTATAGATGTTACTATCTTCCATCCGTACGTTTTTTGGCGTCCTACTCCTCCTAGAGTTTTTGTGCCATTTCAACGATTCATATATCAAAATGTTCAGCTCGCTCAGGACAATCCAGCTATGACTTTTGGTAATGCTACAAGTTGCGCTTTTTGAAATAATTAGCCTTTTCGGCCATTTTTTTCCCATTGAAAATGAATGGAGCTAAAATGAAATGGTCTTTTGGGGGCTTTATCATACCCTAAAACTCACCAAATTTGGCAGACTCATCACTCAGACATGCAGGAGTAACAAATGATCAAAACCTCGCATTTTCATATATGCTGAAGGGGCGTGGCCTGGCCTCAAAGTTAGGCATCTCGCCATGAAAAACGAAACACTAATAGCACCTACACGAAAACTGTCTAATACATCAAACCTTCAGTGATTGACCCACAACCACTCCCCTGCAATACTGAATGGTCAAATCATGACATTAATTAAGCCACGCCCCCTCACAACAGGAAGTGTACAGTTATACATTGAACGTCCCGATCGGACACCTGTTACCTAATCAGCGGGACGGTCTGTCCAGTGACCGAAGACATGTTGCTGTAACAAGCTTTCCAACACTGACCGTTTTGGGTGGAGCATGTGGGCGTGGCGATGTGGCGAATCAGCCGTCACGCCGTCACAAACGAAACACTAATAGCACCTACACGAAAACAGTCTAATACATCAAACCTTCAGTGATTGACCCACATCCGGTCCCCTGCAATACTGAATGGTCAAATCATGACAATAATTAAGCCACGCCCCCTCACAACAGGAAGTGTACAGTTGTACATTGAACATCCCGATCGGACACCTGTTACCTAATCAGCGTGACGGTCTGTCCAGTGACCGAAGACATGTTGCTGTAACAAGCTTTCCACGACTGGTTGTTTTGGGTGGAGCATGTGGGCGTGGCGATGTGGCGAATCAGACGTAACGCCGTCACAATACGTTTGGCCTTTTGGGAGCTTTATCATATCCCAAAACTCACCAAATTTGGCAGACTCGTCAGGACTGGTGAACGATTACATATTTTGGGGGCGTGGCCAAAATTTCAAAAGAAACGGCTCAAGAGCGCCACCTAGAAAATTTCAAACTACCCTCCGCATTGGCCTTAGTTTCACGTAGGATCATGAAATTTGGTACACTTGTCCAATTCACCAAGACGCACAGAAAACCCTCTGGCGTCAACGTTGTACGATAAATGGGAAGGCGGCCATTTTGGAATGTGGACCAAATCGAGTGCACGCACTGGGTGCCGAACGGGTACGGGAAAGGCACGAGAGCGTTTCGGGGTGGACCAGCTCGACTTCCCGCGGTCGCCGCGAGAAGGGCGGAGCGGCGCTAAGGCATTCACACGTGCATTTTCGTAGGAAATGCGGTTTTTCTAGTGTTACAATTACATCTGTTACTATCCTGATTCCGTACGTTTTTTGGCACGCTACTCCTCCTACAGTTTTTGTGCTATTTCAACAATTCATATATCAAAATGTTCAGCTCATTTAGGACATGATGGCTATGACTTTTGGTATTGGTGCAACTTTAGCTTTTTGAAATATTCAGCCTTTTCGGCCATTTTTTTCCCATTGAAAATGAATGGAGCTCCAATGAACTCAATGAGCTCATTTTACATCCTTGATATCTTTGGAACTCATTACAATATTTCACTACTCCTTTCACATTTTGGACCAGCTCAGCTTCCTTCAGCTACCTTGTACATTTTTTAAAAATATTTCTTCTACTTTCAGCTAATTTCGGCTGTTTCTTCAATGACTTTCCAATCTTTTCAGCTTAATGCAGCTTATTTCAACATTTTTGTACTTCTACTGACTTATTCATGCTAATTTCAGATCAATATGCTTCTTTCAGCTAATTTTTGAAAGATTAAGATATTTTTGCGATTTTAGCTACTATTTAGCTGTTTATGCAAATTTCAGCTTTTTCAGCTATTTCAACAATTTTTTTTTTATCAATCCAACTTTTTTCAGCCTAATTCAGCAAAACCATGTTCTACCAACTTCCTTCTGGTAATTTAAGATATTTTCTGCTTGTTTTAGCTGTTGTTCAGCTGTTTTTGACCAATTTCAGCTGATGGCTGCCAATGTTACTTTCAAATGGCTTTAACTCAGCCATCTTTATTCATAGAGAGCTGAAATTTGGTGAGGTTGTAGCTATGGACAATCTCTAACATACATTAGGTGAAGCAGCCATTTTGATTGAACATGCAAATTAGGTGAGGCAGCCATTTTGGTTCAATATACATGGCAGTTACTTGCCTTGCAAAGTAAGTCAATGCATGTATTGTTGCCATTTTGGTTCTACAATTAAAGTAGGTGAGGTAGCCAATTTGATTTAACAAGCATATTAGGTGAAGCGACTGTTTTGATTGAACATGCAAGTTGGGTGAAGCGGCCATTTTGGCATTCACACATGCATTTTCTCAGGAAATGCAATCTAGTTGTGTGAATGCCAACAAGGCATTCACACTATAGAGATTGTCTTCCGGTTACTATCCTGATTCCGTACGTTTTTCGGCACGCTACTCCTCCTACAGTTTTTGTGCTATTGCAACAATTCATATATCAAAATGTTCAGCTCATTCAGGACATGATGGCTATGACTTTTGGTATTGGTGCAACTTTAGCTTTTTGAATTATTTAGCCTTTTCGGCCATTTTCTTCCCCATTGAAAATGAATGGAGCTAATTTTTCATCCTTGATATCTTTGGAACTCTTTAGAATATTTCACTACTCCTTTCACATTTTGGACCAGCTTAGCTTCCTTCAGCTACCTTGTACATTTTTTAAAAAATATTTCAGCTACTTTCAGCTAATTTCAGCTGTTTTTTCAACTGCTTTGCACTCTTTTCAGCTTTATGCAGCTTACTTCAACATTTTTGTACTTCTACTGACTTATTTCTGCTAATTTCAGATCATTATGCTCCTTTCAGATAATTTTTGAAAGATTAAGATATTTTAGCTATTTTAGCTACTATTTAGCTGTTTTATGATAATTTCAGCTTTTTCAGCTATTTCAACAATTTTTTTTAATCAATCCAACTTTTTTCAGCCTAATTCAGCAAAACCATGCTCTACCAACTTCCTTCTGGTAATTTAAGATTGTTTCTGCTTGTTTTAGCTGTTGTTCAGCTGTTTTTGGCCAATTTCAGCTTTATTCATATATTTTCAACTTTATTTTGCTTATTTCTACTTATTTCAGATTTTTTTCAATTTCAGATTGTTTCAGATACTTCATATTCTTCTGCTTTGTGTTTATTTCTGCTAGTTTCAGCTTCTTCTGCTATTTTAGCTACTATTAAGCTGTTTTTATGCTAATTTAGGCTTGTTTCAACACATTCCACATTATTTGAACTCATTTCAACTTTTTCCAGCCAAATTCTGCAAAAATGTACTCTCTCTACTAATTTCTAAGACATTTAAGCTTCTTTCTGCTATTTCAGATAATATTCAGCTGTTTTTGCTATCTTAAGCTTTTTTCAGATAATTTCAACTTTATTTTGCTTATTTCTGCTTAGTTCAGATTTTTTCAGATTTCAGATTGTTTCAGATATTTTAGATTATTCAGATTATGCTGCTTTGTGCTTATTTCTGCTAGTTTCAGCTTCTTCTGCTATTTTAGCTACTATTAAGCTGTTTTTATGCTAATTTAGGCTTGTTTCAACAAATTCCACATTATTTGAACTCATTTCAACTTTTTCCATCCTAATTCTGCAAAACTACACTCTCTCTACTAATTTCTAACACAGTTAAGCTTATTTCTGCTATTTCAGATAATATTCAGCTGTTTTTGCTATCTTTAGCTTTTTTCAGATAATTTCAACTTTATTTTGCTTATTTCTGCTTAGTTCAGATTTTTTCAGATTTCAGATTGTTTCAGATATTTCAGATTATTCACAATTATGCTATTTCTAATTACTTCAGATAATTTAAGCTTATTTCTGCTATTTTAGATAGTATTCAGCTGTTTATGATATCTTAAGCTTTTTTTAGATAATTTCAACTTTTTTTGCTTATTTCAGATTATTTCAGATTTCAGATTGTTTAAGATGTTTCAGATTATTCCCAATTAAGCTCTTACTAATTCCTGCTGCTAATTTAAGCTTATTTCTGCTATTTTAGATAATATTCAGCTGTTTTTGACCAATTTCAGCTGATGGCTGCCAACGCTACTTTCAAATGGTTATAACTCGACCATCTTTATACATAGAGAGCTGAAATTTGGTGAGGTTGTAGCTGAGGACATTATCTATCATGTATAGAATCCAAAAAAAAAATCCAAGATGGCCGACAATGCAAAAAAGTAAAAATACTATAAAATGGTCAATTTTAGTGATATTGAGCTGAAACTTGGTGTAGTGATAGCTGAGAATGTTTCCTATCAAATGCTATATCAAAATCAAAAATCCAAGATGGCCGCCAACGCTACTTTCAAATGGCTTTAACTCAGCCATCATTATACATAGAGAGTCGAAATTTGGTGAGGTAGTAGCTGAGGACATTATCTATCATGTACGGAATCCAAATCAAAAATCCAAGATGGCCGACAAAGTAAAACATTAAAAAACTGTAAAAATTCAAGATGGCCGCCAACGCTACATTCAAATGGCTTTAACTCAGCCATCTTTATTCATAGAGAGCTGAAATTTGGTGAGGTTGTAGCTAAGGGAATCCTCTATCATGTACGGAATCCAAATCAAAAATCCAAGATGGCAGACAAAGCAAAACATTAAAAATACTGTAAAATCCAAGATGGCCACCAACGCTACTTTCAAATGGCTTTAACTTAGCCATTATTATACATAGAGAGCCGAAATTTGGTGAGGTTGTAGCTGAGGGAATCCTCTATCATGTACGGAATCCAAATCAAAAATCCAAGATGGCCGACAAAGCAAAACATTAAAAATACTGTAAAATCCAAGATGGCCAACAACGCTACTTTCAAATGGCTTTAAATCAGCCATATTTATTCATAGAGAGCCGAAATTTGGTGAGGTTGTAGCTATGGACATTCTTTATCATGCATTAGGTGAAGCGGCCATTTTGATTGAATATGCAAATTAGGTGAAGTGGCCATTTTGGTTCAATATACAAGGCAGTTAATTGCCTTGCGAAGTAAGTCAATGCATGTATTGTTACCATTTTGGTTCTACAATTTAAGTAGACAAGTTAGCCATTTTGATTTAATAAGCACATTAGGTAAAGCGGCCATTTTGATTAAACATTCAAGTCATAACGGCCATTTTGGCATTCACACATGCATTTTCTCAGGAAATGCAATCTAGTTGTGTGAATGCCAACAAGGCATTCACACTATAGAGATTGTGTCCGGTTACTATCCTGATTCCGTACGTTTTTTGGCACGCTACTCCTCCTACAGTTTTTGTGCTATTTCAACAATTTATATATCAAAATGTTCAGCTCATTTAGGACATGATGGCTATGACTTTTGGTATTGGTGCAACTTTAGCTTTTTGAATTATTTAGCCTTTTCGGCCATTTTCTTCCCCATTGAAAATGAATGGAGCTAATTTTTCATCCTTGATATCTTTGGAACTCTTTAGAATATTTCACTACTCCTTTCACATTTTGGACCAGCTTAGCTTCCTTCAGCTACCTTGTACATTTTTTAAAAAATATTTCAGCTACTTTCAGCTAATTTCAGCTGTTTTTTCAACTGCTTTGCACTCTTTTCAGCTTTATGCAGCTTACTTCAACATTTTTGTACTTCTACTGACTTATTTCTGCTAATTTCAGATCATTATGCTCCTTTCAGATAATTTTTGAAAGATTAAGATATTTTAGCTATTTTAGCTACTATTTAGCTGTTTTATGATAATTTCAGCTTTTTCAGCTATTTCAACAATTTTTTTTAATCAATCCAACTTTTTTCAGCCTAATTCAGCAAAACCATGCTCTACCAACTTCCTTCTGGTAATTTAAGATTGTTTCTGCTTGTTTTAGCTGTTGTTCAGCTGTTTTTGGCCAATTTCAGCTTTATTCAGATATTTTCAACTTTATTTTGCTTATTTCTACTTATTTCAGATTTTTTTCAATTTCAGATTGTTTCAGATACTTCATATTATGCTGCTTTGTGCTTATTTCTGCTAGTTTCAGCTTCTTCTGCTATTTTAGCTACTATTAAGCTGTTTTTATGCTAATTTAGGCTTGTTTCAACACATTTTACATTATTTGAACTCATTTCAACTTTTTCCAGCCTAATTCTACAAAAATTTACTCTCTCTACTAATTTCTAAGACATTTAAGCTTCTTTCTGCTATTTCAGATAATATTCAGCTGTTTTTGCTATCTTAAGCTTTTTTCAGATAATTTCAACTTTATTTTGCTTATTTTTGCTTAGTTCAGATGTTTTCAGATTTCAGATTGTTTCAGATATTTTACATTATTCAGATGATGCTGCTTTATGCTTATTTCTGCTAGTTTCAGCTTCTTCTGATATTTTAGCTACTATTAAGCTGTTTTAATGCTAATTTAGGCTTGTTTCAACAAATTTTACATTATTTGAACTCATTTCAACTTTTTCCAGCATAATTCTGCAAAACTGTACTCTCTCTACTAATTTCTAAGACTTTTAAGCTTCTTTCTGCTATTTCAGATAATATTCAGCTGTTTTTGCTATCTTAAGCTTTTTTCAGATAATTTCAACTTTATTTTGCTTATTTCTGCTTAGTTCAGATTTTTTCAGATTTCAGATTGTTTCAGATATTTCAGATTATTCACAATTATGCTATTTCTAATTACTTCAGATAATTTAAGCTTATTTCTGCTATTTTAGATAATATTCAGCTGTTTATGCTATCTTTAGCTTTTTTCAGATAGTTTCCACTTTTTTTTGCTTATTTCAGATTATTTCAGATTTCAGATTGTTTAAGATGTTTCAGATTATTCCCAATTAAGCTCGTACTAAATCCTGCTGCTAATTTAAGCTTATTTCTGCTATTTTAGATAATATTCAGCTGTTTTTGACCAATTTCAGCTGATGGCCGCCAACGCTACTTTCAAATGGTTATAACTCGACCATCTTTATACATAGAGAGCTGAAATTTGGTGAGGTTGTAGCTGAGGACATTATCTATCATGTACGGAATCCAAAAAAAAATCCAAGATGGCCGACAATGCAAAAAGTAAAAATACCATAAAATGGTCAATTTTAGTGATATTGAGCTGAAACTTGGTGTAGTGATAGCTGAGAATGTTTCCTATCAAATGCAATATCAAAATCAAAAATCCAAGATGGCCGCCAACGCTACTTTCAAATGGCTTTAACTCAGCCATCATTATACACAGAGAGTCGAAATTTGGTGAGGTTGTAGCTGAGGACATTATCTATCATGTACGGAATCCAAATCAAAAATCCAAGATGGCCGACAAAGTAAAACATTAAAAAACTGTAAAAATCCAAGATGGCCGCCAACGCTACATTCAAATGGCTTTAACTCAGCCATCTTTATTCATAGAGAGCTGAAATTTGGTGAGGTTGTAGCTGAGGGAATCCTCTATCATGTACGGAATCCAAATCAAAAATCCAAGATGGCCGACAAAGCAAAACATTAAAAATACTGTAAAATCCAAGATGGCCACCAACGCTACTTTCAAATGGCTTTAACTCAGCCATCATTATACATAGAGAGCCGAAATTTGGTGAGGTTGTAGCTGAGGGAATCCTCTATCATGTACGGAATCCAAATCAAAAATCCAAGATGGCCGACAAAGCAAAACATTAAAAATACTGTAAAATCCAAGATGGCCACCAACGCTACTTTCAAATGGCTTTAAATCAGCCATATTTATTCATAGAGAGCCGAAATTTGGTGAGGTTGTAGCTATGGACATTCTTTATCATGCATTAGGTGAAACGGCCATTTTGATTGAATATGCAAATTAGGTGAAGTGGCCATTTTGGTTCAATATACAAGGCAGTTAATTGCCTTGTGAAGTAAGTCAATGCATGTATTGTTACCATTTTGGTTCTACAATTAAAGTAGACAAGGTAGCCATTTTGATTTAATAAGCACATTAGGTAAAGCGACCATTTTCATTGAACATGCAAGTTGGGTGAAGCGGCCACTTTGGCATTCACACATGCATTTTCTCAGGAAATGCAA
The DNA here is from genome assembly GCA_038048925.1 of Garcialebias charrua. Taxonomy (NCBI): domain Eukaryota; kingdom Metazoa; phylum Chordata; class Actinopteri; order Cyprinodontiformes; family Rivulidae; genus Garcialebias; species Garcialebias charrua. Next base: position 3,139 of record JBBPBX010032353.1, on the reverse strand, counting down.
TCTAGTGTTACAATTACATCTGTTACTATCCTGATTCCGTACGTTTTTTGGCACGCTACTCCTCCTACAGTTTTTGTGCTATTTCAACAATTCATATATCAAAATGTTCAGCTCATTCAGGACATGATGGCTATGACTTTTGGTATTGGTGCAACTTTAGCTTTTTGAAATATTCAGCCTTTTCGGCCATTTTTTTCCCATTGAAAATGAATGGAGCTCAAATGAACTCAATGAGCTCATTTTACATCCTTGATATCTTTGGAACTCATTACAATATTTCACTACTCCTTTCACATTTTGGACCAACTCAACTTCCTTCAGCTACCTTGTACATTTTTTAAAAATATTTCGGCTACTTTCAGCTAATTTCAACTGTTTCTACAACGACTTTGCGATCTTTTCAGCTTAATGCAGCTTACTTCAACATTGTTGTACTTATACTGACTTATGATCATTATGCTCCTTTCAGCAAATTTTTGAAAGATTAAGATATTTTTGCTATTTTAGCTACTATTTAGCTGTTTATGCAAATTTCAGCTTTTTCAGCTATTTCAACAATTTTTTTTAATCAATCCAACTTTTTTCAGCCTAATTCAGCAAAACCATGTTCTACCAACTTCCTTCTGGTAATTTAAGATATTTTCTGCTTGTTTTAGCTGTTGTTTAGCTGATGGCTGCCAATGTTACTTTCAAATGGCTTTAACTCAGCCATCTTTATTCATAGAGAGCTGAAATTTGGTGAGGTTGTAGCTATGGACCATCTCTAACATACATTAGGTGAAGCAGCCATTTTGATTGAACATGCAAATTAGGTGAGGCCGCCATTTTGGTTCAATATACAAGGCAGTTACTTGCCTTGCAAAGTAAGTCAATGCATGTATTGTTGCCATTTTGGTTCTACAATTAAAGTAGGTGAGGTAGCCATTTTGATTTAACAAGCATATTAGGTGAAGCGGCCGTTTTGATTGAACATGCAAAATAGGTGAAGCGGCCATTTTGGCATTCACACATGCATTTTCTCAGGAAATGCAATCTAGTTGTGTGAATGCCACATAGGCATTCACACTATAGTGATTGTGTTTATATTTATTATTATTATAGTTACTATCCTGATTCCGTACGTTTTTTGGCACGCTACTCCTCCTACAGTTTTTGTGCTATTTCAACAATTCATATATCAAAATGTTCAGCTCATTTAGGACATGGGTGCTATGACTTTTGGTATTGGTGCAACTTTAGCTTTTTGAAATATTCAGCCTTTTCGGCCATTTTTTTCCCATTGAAAATGAATGGAGCTCATTTTACATCCTTGATATCTTTGGAACTCTTTACAATATTTCACTACTCCTTTCACATTTTGGACTAGCTCAGCTTCCTTCAGCTTCCTTGTACAAAATTTTAAAAAAAAATTCAGCTACTTTCAGCTAATTTCAGCTGTTTTTTCAACTGCTTTGCACTCTTTTCAGCTTTATGCAGCTAACTTCAACATTTTTATACTTCTACTGACTTATTTCTGCTAAATTCAGATCATTATGCTCCTTTCAGATAATTTTTGAAAGATTTAGACATTTTGGCTATTTTAGCTACTATTTAGCTGTTTTATGCAAATTTCAGCTTTTTCAGCTATTTCAACAATGTTTTTAATCAATCCAACTTTTTTCAGCCTAATTCAGCAAAACCATGCTCTACCAACTTCCTTCTGGTAATTTAAGATAATTTCTGCTTGTTTTAGCTGTTGTTCAGCTGTTTTTGGCCAATTTCAGCTTTTTTCAGATAATTTCAACTTTATTTTGCTTATTTCTACTTATTTCAGATTTTTTTCAATTTCAGATTGTTTCAGATACTTCATATTATGCTGCTTTGTGCTTATTTCTGCTAGTTTCAGCTTCTTCTACTATTTTAGCTACTATTAAGCTGTTTTTATGCTAATTTAGGCTTGTTTCAACAAATTTTACATCATTTGAACTCATTTCAACTTTTTCCAGCCTAATTCTACAAAACTGTACTCTCTCTACTAATTTCTAAGACATTTAAGCTTCTTTCTGCTATTTCAGATAATATTCAGCTGTTTTTGCTATCTTAAGCTTTTTTTCAGATAATTTCAACTTTATTTTGCTTATTTCTGCTTAGTTCAGATTTTTTCAGATTTCAGATTGTTTCAGATATTTTAGATTATTCAGATTATGCTGCTTTGTGCTTATTTCTGCTAGTTTCAGCTTCTTCTGCTATTTTAGCTACTATTAAGCTGTTTTTATGCTAATTTAGGCTTGTTTCAACAAATTCCACATTATTTGAACTCATTTCAACTTTTTCCAGCCAAATTCTGCAAAAATGTACTCTCTCTACTAAGTTCTAAGACATTTAAGCTTCTTTCTGCTATTTCAGATAATATTCAGCTGTTTTTGCTATCTTAAGCTTTTTTCAGATAATTTCAACTTTATTTTGCTTATTTCTGCTTAGTTCAGATTTTTTCAGATTTCAGATTGTTTCAGATATTTCAGATTATTCACAATTATGCTATTTCTAATTACTTCAGATAATTGATGCTTATTTCTGCTACTTTAGATAATATTCAGCTGCTTATGCTATCTTAAGCTTTTTTCAGATAATTTCCACTTTTTTTGCTTATTTCAGATAATTTCAGATTTCAGATTGTTTAAGATGTTTCAGATTATTCCCAATTAGGCTCTTACTAATTTCTTCTTCTGATTCAAGATTATTTCTGATATATTAGATAATATTTAGCTGTTTTTGTTCAATTTCAGCTGATGGCCGCCAACGCTACATTCAAATGGCTTTAACTCAGCCATCTTCATACATAGAGAGCTGAAATTTGGTGAGGTTGTAGCTGAGGACATTGTCTATCATGTACGGAATCCAAATAAAAAATCCAAGATGGCCGACAATGCAAAAATTTAAAAATACCATAAAATGGTAAATTTTAGTGATATTGAGCTGAAACTTGGTGTAGTGATAGCTGAGAATGTTTCCTATCAAATGCTATATCAAAATCAAAAATCCAAGATGGCCGCCAACGCTACTTTCAAATGGCTTTAACTCAGCCATCATTATACATAGAGAGCCGAAATTTGGTGAGGTTGTAGCTGAGGGCATTATCTATCATGTATGGAATCCAAAT